>VNJR01001442.1:0-84626 GCA_008042585.1 Drosophila punjabiensis
CCTTTTGAACAGCCATCGAGCAATTTACTTTAATCAACTTAAAACGCAATGCCTGATAACAAAAGTTTTTAATTGGGTTGTCGCCGTCTCCTGCCCAACTGATGCTACGCCCTCCTTATTATTTATCCTACACAGGGAGTAATATGTGAGTAAAATAAAGGTACAACCAACTATAAAATCGTTTTGATTATTTGATGTCTGTGTAATTCAAGAGATTTTAATTAAATCAAGAGAAATTAACATTTTAAGCAGTCATACTTAGCTTTTTGTTTGTTGCTTATATGTATAAATTGCTATATGTATAAATTGTTTGTGATCTTGAAATCTAACTTATTTAAATCTAGAATTCCTTAACTAATCTCCAGGTCAAGGTGAAATTTAAAGATTATACTTTAAAAACGTTTTTTTATAATTTAAGAACCTTTCAAGGATAACAGCTTCATACTTTCTTATTTACTTAAATTATTCTCAGTGTTCCCCTTTCGCTGCTGGTGACAACAACCATAAAGCAGAGAGACAAAAAAAAAATAAATAAAAAAAAAAAAGGAAAAGAGAAATTTCCTTTCCCTGAGTACACGAAATTTGTTCAAAGTTAAAAGTTAAGCAGAATTTTTCAGTTCCTTTCATAAATTGAGTGGGCAGGAAAAGGGAGTCCCAGCCGGAGGATGGCGGGGAAACCCCATCCCCATTCCCATCTCCGTCTCCGTCTACATCTGCGCCTGGCTTGCAGCATTCCCCGTGTAATTATACAAAGCGAAAAGCGAAAGGGGACTCGGAACCGGATCCAGGAGAAAGTGAAGGGCCAGCAAAGGAAAGGAGCATGGCGGCCAGCCAGTGTGATGGTTCGCCGCCCGCAAGCCCACGCACAGGACACAATGCTCATGTAAGCGTGAGGTATGTCCTGCCCACACACACACACACTACTACCACCTACTGCCCACGCATCCTCACAAGGGTAAAGGATCCCAGGAACGCACAGATACATTGACACGCATTCAATTTTGCGCTCAATCACGCCGCTTAAACGGCAGCAAGAACAACAAAGGCAACAACATCTCCAGCAGACAGAATCGCCAGACAATAGTTTCCTGATTGTGAGGACAGCTTTAAGGAAATGACGAGCCAGAAGGATACAAGCACAGATTGCGGCAAGGTAATAAGGTATACAACACACTTGGTTATAATAATAATAATAAAATAATAATAATACATAAAGAATAATTAAAAACAAGTTATATTTTAACCATTTATACAAAGTAAAAGTATGTAACTTAGATGTATAACTTAGCTACAAAACATAATCAAATTCATTGTCTAAAAGCAACGGTTCTAATATTAATTATTATTAATCTATATTAAATTCCTCAATTGAAATATTTATAAATTTTTTATTCCAACTTCAAGTTAACCTATTAATCTAACCTCATCTGTAGCACCTCCCACACACAAAGCTCCGTGTAATGTGAAGATTTTGAAGGGAAACTTGAAATTGATGAGAGAGCCAATTGACAGGACAAAGGCGAAATGCTTACGCGTAAAGCGTTTCCATAAAAAACTTTCAAGGCAGCCGCAGCAGCAGAACGCTTTACAGCTTACCGCCGGTGGTGGTGCATCTTTGGGGCAAGTATGTGAAAATGAAAAGAAAAGTCTGGGGGAGGACGGGCTACCCAGGAGATTTGTGCTAGTAATCGGCTTAAATGACGATTCAAGTGACTTCCACCCCGAGGAGGTGGCCCCATGGATGTTACGAAACGGCAAGAAACGGGACACCTGTGGCAGAGAATTTTCCAGTGGCCTCCTGTGCCCTCCTTTTGAAGTTTGCTAAATCACAGACCGGGGGACCAAAACCGATTTTAATTGCAAAAATCGATGGCTCGTTTATCTGCCACAAACCTTGAAAACCACAAGCGGCTTAAAAAGAATTTCCTGAAATTGCAGCCCCATGCGAAATAATATCCTACGCAGCCTTCCATCTAGAAATTTGATGTGAGAATCGGGCAAGGGGCTGGTGCTGGGGGAAATACTAACCATGACCTTGGAACAGTTTACATTCATGCGCAAATATTGGCTCTCGCATAATTAATGCGCATTTGAAAGAAACCCGAGTCCAAGTAAACAACAATAGAATCTGGCGAAGACAAGGCAGGCAAATCAGGCACGAAGCCAAATTGTATTACCTTCAATTGCACAGATCAAATTTCCATTGAGGTCTGATAATAGAGCTGCAGTCAGACAGAAATCTAGGGAAATTATCAACTGATGTTATAAATATCTGATTGTTATAAATAATTAACTGTCAAAAGATTCGTAGTTTAACTGGAATTACTGCACGTAAATATATGTAGGAATTTTAAATGACCTTAAATTACTTTTAGGAATAATTAATAGTTTATTTATGACTTTATCAATTCAATCCGATTATTAATAGCCAAGTTAAAAGGTTTTTAATATTTCACTGCCAAAAGCCTAATTTTTCAACCCGAATTACTGCACGTAAATAATTTGTAAGCATTTTAAATGGTTTTAAATGAGTTTTCGACTTAAATTCAATTAATGAATTGGGCAAAATATTAACTATAAAAAATATTTGACATTAAAAATATTATTTTGTGACAAAATCATCCTTAAGGGTTGCACTAGATAACTAGATTAGATGGTTTTAAGGACCTCTAGTTGCTCAGTGAGTTCTATAAGTTCTTACTTAAGGTAATATCTGTAAACAGCAAAAGCAGCCGTTGAAACAAGTTCAATACTTTTATTTATTTAGCATAAATCAAGCCTTAAACTTTTAAATTGAAATATAAAATTAAATTTCAAGAAAACTAAGTCAAGTCCAAATTACTTAAACAACCAATTACTAAACTTCTAATTAAATCAAACATACTTAAAGCGAACCATATGAACTAAAAATTGGTTTGGTTTTGAAATGTCCAAACATTAAATTATTAAAACGATTTATAAATAATTTTAAAATAAATAGCTCATAGCTCTTTAAGCACTTTCAAGTAACTTGGAAGTATTACTTTGATATATTCCACAAATAAATAGTGTTTTATTATACATTAATTATTAAAGTTAATAAATTTGGTTAAATAAATCATTTCACACAAAAGCGTTCCTAGTTTGATTAGAATCCACACATCATTCCTTATGCCCTTTCAGGACACGCATCAAACAGATTATCAAATTAAAAGTCAACCGGAATTCCCTAATCCGCTCAACGCCACAGAAACCAGCTAATATTTTGTCAAAACATTTTCCGCTGCACTTGAATTATTAAGAGAGAAAGAGATAGAGAGCGCGGACATAATTGTTTTCATTTATTTTTAAACTCGCGCAGGACCTTGTCAATTTAGACATCACACAAACTCACACACACACACATACAGGAGGTGAAAGCGCCAAAAATAGCAAATAAAAAATGCAGCACTTTTGAAAGCAAATTTTTCAAAAATTCTGAAATATTAAAACTGAAACACAAAAGACAATTCACTTCACGTTACTTTACGTTTCTGTTTCTGGATTTTCGGCTAGAGCCTGTGGCAACTGGAGCAGCTGGAAAATTCGGAAAGGCAACCAAGGATGCGCGCGCGATGCTAACGAAGCGTAAGCGTTCAGGACCAAAGATAGACTGGCTGCCTGGCTGGCTGGCGGACCCAGAAGGACTCGCATCACTCAGCTGCCGAGACCCTCGGCTTCGCTTCGCTTCGATTTGAGTTCGAGTTCGAGTTGCCAGCTCGTGGGGCTTCGGTTTTTTTGGCTTTGGCTTTGGCTTTGAATATCCAGCAGCAGCAGCAGCAGCCCTGGCCTAGAAACGTGGAAGCTGGCCACCCAGGGACGGGGTCTCAGGGTCTCGGGGCTCAGGTGGATGCTCAGCAGGGTGAGTCTCTTTTTTAAAGAAATATTTAAGAGCATTTATTTTTGGTTTTTTTGTAGGGTAATTGGTTCAGAGTCCATGGGAATTTATTTTACTTTTTCTTTATTTTACATTATATATTCATTAAATTATTTAATTATATTATTATAAAAATGCTGCTTTAAGTTGCTTTAAGCTCTCCAAAATTCGGTGAAAACGTTCTTTTTTTTTATATTTAATAATTAACCCCATTAAATGTAGCAGATCCATTTCATTACAATTCATTACAATTTCAAATTTAATAAATTGAAGCAGAAAATAATGACACACCCTGGTGTATGTTTCTTTATGTGTGTATATATATGTGTGTCTGAAGTCGAGCACGCGCCAAGCTATGCAATTGGGGCAAAGGGGAAAGGGGACTGGGGGCAACTGTAAACCGTTGCACTTGAACTTCATTGGCGGCCATTGCGGTGGATGTCTGTGTATGTCTTTGTGTCTGCGGGAGCTGTGCGGCTGAGTCTGTGTGTGGGAGGTGAGTGAAAGTGAAAGGCTGTAGCAACAGGTCGCGAGATGTGTGTGTGGGAGCGAATGTAACTGTTGCAAGCACAACCACACACACACACAGCAATCAATGTCAACAACGTGGAAAAGGTCGAACGCAGCCACGTTTTATATTTACCGACAAGGGGGGGAAAAATCAATTTAAGGGATTTATTCCTGCCCGCCAAAAATAGAAAATCTCCGGCGATTACCCCACAATATGTTGCCTATTTAGCGGGGTGAAAAAAAAATGCACGGCGAAGAAAGTTAAAGGTGGTTTTTCATTTGGCTCTTGAGCTCCTTGTGGAATCTTTAGTTTATCTACAATATAAAAACAAAAAAAGGAAAAAACAACAGATATATGAAAATAAACTAAGCTTTTAAATTTTCAAGGAGAAACCCAAATACTTAAATATTTTTACATGACTTTTTAAGAGGAATTTAATTTGAAATATTTATTTATTCAATCAAAATGAAAGCAAGATTCAATTAAAACAATTTCTAAATGTTTTGCAAAATAGCGTTTTACCAAAGCTGATGGCAGGCAATTAAACCGGATGTTTTTCCAAAACAACCTCAACCATTTCTCTCCGTGCATTACGAACAGCAAGTAAGCAGCTGTTCCCCAATTACACACGCACATACAGCAGGCAGGCACACACACAAGCACACTACATAAGCGAACCCATTCGAATGTGCGCTCACAAATACAATTCGCAGGAGTCAGAAGGATTCATCAGGGGCGGGGTCAGGCGTGGGTCCAGGGGCGGGCTACTGTGCGGGTTTCATGCAGCAGGCAGCGCTTCGGATTCACCCACAATCGCAGGACTGTCACCTACGCGAATTTCGGAATTTATAGTCCCTACGGTCGAACCTCGTGTAACTCGAATTTCAGCTAAAATTTAAAGCCATGTTTTGATGATTACTTCGAAACGTGGATTTCCATAACTAAGCTTAAACATATTGCAGCAAACTAAATTATTTTCTTCTTATGATATAATACTATATTTCATTATTTAATATTTAAAGCAGGCGAACTTTCTAATAGAATATTTAATGGGAGCTACATTATTTAATGTTCTATAAGGTTTATGCAATAATTATCATACAGGTAAGTGGCACGTTTTTAAAAAGTTTTAAATTGTATTTGTTATTCGCTTTCTTTTTATACCCTTGCAGGGGTTTTTTTTTCTTGTTTAAAATGAACTCCGTAGAAACAAGAATTCAATTTGAATATAAATATAACTCAAAACCGAATCAATTTCAGCTTGAGTTACACAAGATTCGATGCGTCAGACAGTCGAGTATCGACTGTATTCATAAAACTCACCGTTAATGCGATGCCCACGGTGGCTGAGAAGGAGCCCAGCCGGAACTCGCCCGTGTTGTATTTGACCAGGAACGAGGTCTTGCCCACTCCAGAGTCACCCAACAGGATCGTCTTGTGGTTGACGGTGTCGTCGAAGGGTTGCTGGTGGGCGGCTGGCTGCGCCTGGTGCATGTCCACCTCGTCATAGCGATATGATCGCCAGCCATCGTCGTAGTCGTCGTAGTCCTCGTTGCCGTAGGCGTACATCTGCAGAGCGTCGCGTGACGGCCGATAGCCCGGATATCCGGTGGCCGAGCGTTGAACGGGCGCCATGATGGTCTCGTCGTGGTAGTGATGGCTTCCGGTCAGACTCTGCTGGCTGTGGTGATGGTGGTGCGGATTATGGTGGTGCTGCGTCGTTGTTGTTGTCGATACGGAGGCGGGGGCTGCCGGCGGGTTGTAGCAGCCATCGCCGAAGGGGCGGCGGCGTAGCTCCTCGATCCTGGCCTGCGTCGTCTCTGCATCCTCGAAGACGTCGTCGCTCATGCTGCTCGCGTCGTCGGGATGCGTCGCTCCTGACGCGCCACCCGTGCCCGTTCCCCCTCCCATGGTGGCCATTCTTCAGGCAAGGCGTGTGTCTTGGCCAAAAGCCCTTGGTCGAGCTTTTATCCTGAGCTTTTGTGGTTTCAGACTATCCTTAAGGCGTTTACATTTGTCTACTGGCTAAGAGACTGGTTGAGCTTTTACCTTATACTTTCTTCTCATTTATATTATTTAGGTTAGTAGGATTTTATTCGTTTTTTATTATAATAATAACAGAAATACTTCGCACTTTACTTTTTATCGAAGTTGAGACTCTTATCCCCCGGTTTTTCGATTTATACTAGGAGAGTATGATAACCATTACCTCTGAGCTTTTTCCAGCTTTTTTTTGACGACAGCTTATCGCTTTTTGCTTACTTTTTTTGTGATTTTAAGAAGATTTCTTAACATATCCCTTTTGCGAGAGAATTTTGAAATCTACCGCTTTAACGAAGCTTTTATCCTGCGTGTTGTCGTTGACAGTTTTGACAGTTTGTCTTTAGCTTATGCGAGCTTTCTTTCTCCGGCTTTCTCCGATGTCGCTGTCTCTCTCTCCCTCACTCTCTGTCTCTCTATTTTCTCTCTTTATGACTTTGACATTTACCGTTGCCTTCGCTTCCTCTGCCTCTGCCTGCGCCGACGTCGCTGCTGTCGGGTTGTGTGGCACGTTTTCTGAATGAACTCGCTTTTCGGGGCTTTCGGCGCGGTTTGGGGGCGGTTGCTATTATTATTTCCTATCCTCTATTCGCAATAAGCTTAATATTTGGCCAGCCTTATCAGTTGGCCTGCTTCCCTAATCGTTATTCGTTAGTTTCCAGTGCCATCAATTGGTATTGGTATTGGTTTTTCCCTTTTGGGTTGTTGTTTTCTTGGTGTTTTGTTTGAAGCCACTAATTAATCGTTATCTACGTAAATTGTAACTAGCTAAACATATTGACTAAGACTTTATAGGTTATGCGCTAATTGGTGCTGTTTTCACTATGCGTTAAGGTTTTATTTATTTATAAATATGGCATGCAATGGGTTTGCTTGGTGTTTTCCCTTTTTTATCTTTTTGTTATTTGGTTAAAGCTTTTGGTTGGTTTCCCGTTCTACTTCGCGTTTAATGTATTAACTTTCCATTTGTGGCTTGTGGGTCTCTCGGCGAAAATATTGCGTTTGATTTCGTAGGTTTCCAGTGTGTGTTCTTGGTGTCGTTCCTGTTGTTGTTGTTGTTGTTATTGGTGTTTTTGTTGGTGTTGTTGTTGGTATTTCACTATCACAGCATAAATAAAATAATGTCATCGTACTTGCCGCCCCCGCCACGCGAACCCTCGGCCAACACACAACTGGTAAAAAATATCTGCAGTCGCCACTTCCTTTCGACATCCTTTCCCCCGAGCTTTCAATGTGGCTTTCTCGTGCTTTTTCCTATTGCTCTCTCTCTTTACGGCTTTGACATTTGACGAGTCCTAGGCCGAAACTAGTTCATTTCATTAATTAATAAACTAAAAAGAGTGCCAGTTCTAGTGTAGAATTTATTACAATTACAATCATTTGTTTAAACCTTATACTCCCAAACTTGTGACCTCTTTGAGAGACACTATTTCTCGGAAGAGTATGAAGAGAAGGCGCTTCTAAAATATATTTCCCCGAGTCTAATTTGAACAGAGAAAGTACTGAGAAAGCAAAGAATATAATCTGGTCTGCAATACATTTTTGTATATGGTTTTAGAGAGGCTTATCAGTCAGGTGGCTTATCAATGATTCTGTGAGACGTTGTACGAACCCCCAAATAAATCGAGAATCAGTTCGTTAAGCTCGCTTGCCACTTTCGGTTATTCACAAACATAATGTTTAAGTTCGGAATATGTTTCCTGTTCGCATATATTTCCCTGCTTCTGCGCGTATACCAGGCAGAGTTTCTGGATAATGTGAAAACCGTATGCTTGATCCCGGATCCTTCAGATAAATGGGGGGAGCTGGACAATCTTGAGGCGTCACTGGAATCCGCTTGGCAAAAAGACTTTCAATCAAGGCTTGAAAAGTTGGAGTCGGGACAAAAGAAGATAGAGAACCAGCTGGCAGCCATCCTGGATAAGCTGTCCATAGTTGCAAACAAGATTGTTTCACCGAAGTTTGAGCAGATCGGTTCCAGATACTTCTACATCGAGAACAAAATTGCACAGAACTGGACTTCTGCCGTAAACACTTGTCGGCAAAGGGGCGGCCACCTGGCGAGCATTCAAAACGAAGGGGAATTCAATGCCATCAAAGAAAAGTTATTGTCAGAATACTACTGGTTGGGCATAAACAACCCGGATAAGCAGGGCCAGCACGTGTCGGTGGCCACAGGTCGGCCAGCACCTTTTTTAAAGTGGATGCCAGGCGAACCGGATGGCCGGGAGGATACAGAAAATTGTGTCCTTTTAAATAAAAACGTAGACATGTATGAAAATCCTTGTTCAGATGAAAATTACTTTATTTGCCAAGCAGATGGTGAATATTAAACTACAACAAGAACGGCAAAAAGTATTTATTTTTATTTAAACATTTGTTTCATCATTCATTATGTTATGTTATGTTATGTACTGTTTGTAAAATATCAAATAAAAATTAAAATTTCTATAAATAAAATCATACTTGAGTTTAATTGTGTTGATTTTCCTTGTTTACAAGGTTAGGAGAGACAAAACACTGACAATTAAAGCAGATTTGACTGATCCTTGAGACCGCTTCGCAGTCCTTTTCCTGCATTCGTGACATCAATAATTATTACTGTTTTATGGATTTGTAGGGAAATTTCTAAAATATATTTAGTATACATCACACTAATAAAAAATTAATAAAAATATCACTTTTCGAAAAAAAAATCTAAGTGGCGGCAAATCTTTATTTTTCAATATTTTTAAAGTATCAAGATTATAAAGGAATTTATATTATTATGTAATTAAAAAAAAAGGTTGAAATATCGTTTGTACTTTATTGAATACCTAACACTAAAGTTGCTAAACTTTAACGACTCCTAGGAAAATTTTTTCAAAACACGGCCACAACAATAATAAACGATCTGGCAACGCTAGAGCTCGACTAACAGGTTTGGCGTTGCCACACAATTGGCTTTTAAGCCAAATGCTTAGCTATATAGCTAGAAGAGGTGCAGAAACATCGATCTTTTTCAAAATCCATCGATGTTTTACCGGTGTAGCTCAGATACATCGACGATGTTTTATAGAAAAATTTAAAATAAAGATTAAAATTCAATGTTGCAGATATTTCTTTAACTTATCCATTATCTTTTAACACTTCTAAACTTTATTTAATTGTCTTAGTAATATGATTAAAAGCATTTGTCTTCAACTTTAATTGAAATTTTTGAAAACGATGGCACCAAAACAAAAAGTCAAAAAATAAATCGATCAATTTTAAAAATATCGATATATCGATGTTTCCTCTACTAGACATATATAGCGGGAAAATAGCTAAATTGGCAACGCTGCGCGAAGAAAACAGAATTGTAAAAAGTTGAAATTGCGAATAATAATATAAATACCAAGTCATAAACAAAACAAATTAATTAAAAATGACTGGACGCGGCAAGGGGGGCAAGGGGAAGGTGGTGCGCGAGAACGTGCAGGACGATCGGGACGATTTCCTGGTGTACGCGGCGGAGAAAATAATCCAGAAGCGCGTTAGAAAGGTGAGAGCTCGTAAACAAATGCGTGGAAAGCAGCGAAAATGGAAATGTCCGAATGCAGGACGCAGTTTGCGCAGCGCACGGGACACACAATATATGTGGTCGAAGCAGCACAAGGTCACATGTCCTTCGACATTTTTGGGCAGAGGACATCTGCTGCAGCAACCACCATTTGCACGCTGCATGTTTGCGAGTGTGCGTGTGTGTGTGTGAGCGGAGTGCGTACGCCAGTGTGCCTGTGTGTGTGTGTGGAGAGGCTTCGAGATGTTTTTGTTGCGCTTCGATGATGGAAAATCAATTAATTGTTGTCTCCTTGCATTTGCACTCTCAATTGTACCTTCCAGGGCACCGTGGAGTACCGCGTAAAGTGGAAGGGCTGGAACCAGCGCTACAACACCTGGGAGCCCGAAGTGAACATTCTGGACCGCCGCTTGATCGACATCTACGAGCAGAGCAACAAATCGGCGGGCACGCCCTCCAAGCGGGGCTTGAAGAAGAAGGAGAAGGAGCCCGATCCGGAGCCGGAGCAGGAATCCGAGGAGGACGAGTACACTTTTACCGGCGACGATGTGGACACCAACCAGGCCACCACATCGACGGCCGGCGGTCCGATACACGATCCGGAGGCGAAGAAGGAGAAGGAGAAGAAGCACCACCACCAGCATCATCACCACCATCACCACATCAAGTCCGAACGTGGCGGCGGTCGACGTTCCGAGTCGCCGCTATCGCATCATCACCATCACCATCATCACGAATCGAAGAGGCAGCGCATGGAGCACAGCTCCTCGTCGAACAGCAGCTCCACGCACAACTCCTTCGTCCCGGAGGCCGACACTAACTCGTCCAGCTCCGAGGATCAGCCGCTGATCGGCACCAAGCGCAAGGCCGAGGTGCTCAAGGAGTCGGGTAAGATTGGTGTGACAATCAAGACCTCGCCGGACGGACCCGTCACCAAGCCTCAGCCGCCGCAGCTGCCAGGGCCACTGGAGCAGCTGCAATCTGCGATCCCCGATCATCAGCAGGCAGAGAAAATAGCCAGCGAGGCGGCCACACCTCTCAAATCGGAGCTGCAGACCACTGCGCAACTGGCCGGTGAAGCCATCTCCACGCCCGCTGAGTCTGTTGCCTATGATGAGGAGTCGGTAGCCGGTGAAAGCACACAACAACAGCCGCCGCAGGAGAACAACAATATACCAAAACCGTGCAACAACCAGCAGAACCTGACCGTCAACCAGAAGCAGCCGCTTACACCTCTATCGCCGCGCGCTCTGCCGCCTCGCTTCTGGCTGCCGGCCAAGTGCAACATATCAAATCGCGTGGTGATAACCGATGTCACCGTCAACCTGGAGACCGTCACCATACGCGAGTGCAAGACGGAGCGGGGATTCTTTCGCGAGCGCGACATGAAGGGCGACTCGTCGCCAGTAGCTTGAGCTCCGGCCGAAGTGAAGCGGAAGCCTGAAACAATTGTAAATAGAGAAACCAAAATGGAGATGGAGGAGGCGTTCAGAGATGAGGCACTAACAAATCCGCACTAAACGTTGCTAAGCATTTTCTCCTTAGGACGTAACTTATTTATTGTATTTATTTTTAGCGTAGTTATTAGTTTGTTTGATTAGCTGTTAGTATTGTTTTATTACAATGTTTCCCTTGCCATTGGTGCCTTGAGCAAGTGCAATACTTCATTTACCGAAAGACTGATATATTTTACTGTGCAATTTACTCTGAAATGATTTACAAGTTTTAATTTCTCCGTAAAAGATTTTATGCTTTTAGTATTCCCGATTAAGATCACAAGATGACAAGTGCAAATGTTTTTTCTGATTTAACTTTTTTTTTTGCCATATCGCATACAGCTGTCTTTTTGTAAATGAACGAGGTGTTGCGGCTGCTCAACGTGCCAGTGCAATAGATTGTATATCCTGCGGCATAGAATAGGTATGACCAAAGGCCTTGTAATAACAAGATGCATTTCGCCTTTTTATTGAAATTGTCATATTTATACAAATTTGACAAATCTTATGGCGCTACTAATCTTGTTACTATAAGGTCCTTGGTATGGCGTACATACGAGTATATATATTTATTTACACACACATATTGTATGTATATTTTTCTACAACACTTTGAATCTGAATGAGGACAACACGAGACACTCATACGCTACAAAATCGAACTCTATGCGAAACCGAAGCAATTGTTGATTACGCTTGATATATACACAAACCGAAACTGAAGCATATATACATATTTATATATATTATTCATATATTCTCGAGTATCCCAATGTTGTATTTGTTTATTATTACATATATTTCCTCGCGCCGACTGATTTTACAAAAAACGAAACCCCAAAAAGATATATATTGTAGCTTGATAGATATTTTTAGAATTTAACTAACCAAAATCTCCATTTAATATTTATTTTATACTTGAAGCAGTCATCCCGGGCTGCCCAAGTGCTGGCCAGATGGGTAATGAGCGCGTGCAGTGCACGGATAGGTAATTCCAAAGCCATGCCCCATCGATTCACCACTTGGTCCCATTATAATCGTATTTAACTTACCGCCTAATCCCATGAAAACTGCGTGGTAGCTTTTGGGAATTTACAAATTGTTTATTTCGCAAAGTTCCTGTGAGCCAGACTCCAATTCGTGTTAGCTATCTATTGGCTAGTTTTTAGTTGCGGCGCTAATTCCACACAAGAAACAACTCAAAAGGTACCTTTTGACGTTCTGTAATTAAGTCTATAACTTTAATGTTATTGCCGGTATATCGATTGTAAATAATAAATTAAATAGAAGCAACCAAAATTCAACTATTTCTATTCTACTGCTGAGATAATATCGAGGGAATATCTGCGTCAAGGAAGAACTAAGCATTAGAATTAGGGTTTAAAGATAAGGGCTACCAATCAACTATTTTGTACACTTTCTAGATGTCCAGATCCACGCCAGGCCGGTCTCATAAGGGCCGGTACTTGTTGATGAACGAGTTAATGATGGGCGCCACCTTCTCCGGCTCGTTGAGGTGGACGTGATGCGTTCCCTCCACCTCGTGGTACTCGAAGAGGGGATTGTTCCGCAGTTCGGCCAAAGTGGCATCGAAGTACTCCTTCCGTTCGTAGTACGGCGCCTGCAAGGCCTTGATGAACAGATGCGGGCATTTGATCCGCCGCGCCATCTCCAGCGGCACCTCGTGGTGCAGCGTGTAGAAGAGCGAGGACTTGAGTCGGTTGTCGCGGGAGAAGTAATACTTGTGCGGCTCGTGGGTCGATGGCTTGCAGTTACGCTGCAGCAGGTACTTGCAGGACTCCAGCGACACGGATTTGTTGGAGCCCTCGTGCAGTCGGTTCACCAACTCATCCCACTCGTACGCAGGCGGCTCTGAACCGCTCTTTAGCCTCCGTTCCAGCTTCAAAGTGGCCTCCAGTCGCTCGGATAGCGCATCGACAATGTGGCGCGCGCTCCGGATCGGCGGTTTTAGCACGTCGATTCCGACAAACAAATCCACTTTGTCCGGAAACAAGGCGCTGAACACGAACCCGTTGATGGAGCTCATCGAGTGACCCATTATGGATATCTTGTCCCAGTTGTAGTCGTCCATCAGGCGTCGAACGATCAGCACCAGATCAATGGAGTGATAGGAAGTGCCGGCCGGCAGCCAGGAAGACAGGCCGTGACCCGGAGCATCGATGCTCAGGAAGCTCAGATGGGAGGGCAGCAGGGGAGCCAGGGTGTCAAAGGTCCCGGCATTATCCTGCCATCCGTGCATGCCCACAATGGGCCGCACATGCTTGGGTCCGTACCACTTGCCAGCTATCTTTCCCCAGGGCACGGGTATGGAGATTTCCTCATACTAAAAGTGAATGTCATCATGATAAGGGGGTTGGTAAATCAGGGAAATAAAGTAAATGACAACCTACATGTTTTGTCAGGATCTTAAGGGGCTTGGTCGATCCACTGCTCGAGTGCCGGACACTCTGGATACTAGGAAGTTTTATCAGCAGGCGCAGACTTCGATGAACCTTCATTTCAAGGCAGTGGACTTTCTATTATTTGTGTTGTTGAGTAATGTTCACGTTGTTCCGCCGCCGACGAGTGACGGTGATATTCTGCGTCGTGATTTCACCACGCATGGATGGGGGATGAGGCAGTGCTGTGCTTTGCCAGATGAACTTTGATCCTTAACCTTGGTCAGTTCTTTGAAGCTTTATGATGGTCCAGGCGGGGAAATCACTCCTTCGAAGGCTCTGTAGACTAGAGGTGGAAGTTAGCCGATAAAGGAATCGATTACCATGATGATTTATTTCCTTTTCGTTTTTGTTCTTTTCTGGTATAGGGCAATCATATTTACTGTTTGCATGTTGCATATTTACGGGTTTTAAGACAAAAATTTTTTTTAAAATGACTAAATAAATAATTTATTTCAATAAATTTGAGTTTTCCAAAACACATTTCTATAAACGATTGCGATACTCACCAATCGATGAATCGACTTGATCTCTATATCGATAATTCTGCACCACTTTATGGGCAAAAAATATCAATTAAATACCTACAAAATATTTATGTTTTAAGTTAAATACCCAATCCAATGGTAAATTAATTAACCTCACATAGTCAGAAGTAATAAACCTACGATTACCTTTGAACTTTGCAGTAATCGCCCTGTGTAAACGTTGCCGCCCACTCGCAGGTTCCATAAACAGCTGTTGATAAGTGTTTATTATTTTATACGTGATCGCTGTTTGTACCTGTCAGGTGAATAATTAAATTAAGCTTTGTAGGGAGATCACTGCAGCTGCCAAATCGGGACACAAACACTTCATAGCAAAAGATACCGATCGAAGCCATGAAGACCAGGAAACGTGAGTTACGATTCGCCATAGCCGCCAAGGAGGCCAGGCCAGGCCACCTTGACCTTTAAACTTTCAATGCGATGCCGGCACCGATTTGCATTCGCTATAGCCGATTTTCGCTACTTCTCCTTTTAGCTATTTCTCTTCTTTGTTTACTTTCTGATTTTCTCGCTGTTTGCATTTTGGTAACTAATCGCACGGCTAATCTCGACGCTCACTGATAAGGCCCCGAAATGGTGTAAACTTTGGAATGGAAGCTCATTCTGCTTTTGGACATTCATTTCAGAGGGCGGCAGCATGGACTCGGACGACAATTCAAGTGGGACCATCGGCAGCGATCTCGGCCACCGTTATCGACATGCGGGAGACTTGTCCGGAGAGCCGCCAACGAGGCCAGTAAGTGAACTTTGATCCGCTTCGTTGCACATATTTCAACCCCCTTTGCAGAGGCTTTTTTCACTTGTTTCTAAAACAAGTTTTCAAAGCATTACACTTACAGGGTAACTTTTACATATTGAACCACTTAAACTACCGAAAAACTATATACAAAGGAATGTAGAAAAGAATAGAATTGAGGAATTGACACAACAAAGAATCTTTGAAAGCGTCTTGGCAAACTAGAGTCATAAAAACGCGTTCCGGTTTTCACTTTCAAACCAATTTGCTCAAATTCGTTAGGCAACAAAAAAAAATCAAAGTCAGCCACTTAAATTCACCTTTCGTAAAAGGAGGAGTCGTAAAATTAGGCACATTTACATAAGCTTTGAAATAATATAATTATTATTAATCCACACAATCTATACGATACGTTTATTAAAACCCTAAGAAAGTCTTTAAATAAATATAATATATTTAAAAGGATTTTAAATTCATTTTAACCATCAGCTTAGCTTCCTAACAATACTTTTTTCTTGCTTTCAGTTCGCGGAGATCAGCATCACTGTTCCATGGGGACATATATCGGGCAAATGGTACGGACCACAGAATGTTCAGCCCATCCTCGGCCTGCACGGCTGGCAGGATAACGCTGGCACCTACGATCGCCTGATGCCGCTGCTCTCGCCAGAGGTGGCCTTCCTCTCGATCGATCTGCCCGGCCATGGATTGTCCTCTCGTCTGCCAGATGGCTGCTACTACAACTCGGTGGACAATCTGTATGTTATCCGACTGATCATGAAGCAGTACAAGTGGGAGAAGGTGTCCCTGGTGGGCCATTCCATGTCGTCCATCATTTGCTTTGTGTTCGCCGCCGTCTTTCCGGATAAGGTGGACATGATCATTGGTATAGACGCCCTGAAGCCGCACCAGCGTCCCTATCCCTCGGTCATAAGGACCATGGAAACCCGGTTGGATGAGTTCCTTCGCGAGGACGAGCGGAACCGGAGTAAGAACGAGCCACCGAGCTACACCTACGACGAGCTAATCGAACGGGTCTACATCGGCACCTTCCACTCGGTGAACAAGGAGCACTGCAAGCATTTGATGGCACGCAACATCGGCAAGTCGGAGAAGTATCCGGACAAGTACTTCTTCTGCCGCGACCGGCGTCTCAAGTTCTACAACTATGCCATTGGCTCCCAGGAGCTGTGCGTGGAGATGGCCAATCGCATCACATGCCCCTACTTGTTCATCAAGGCCACCCAGTCCTCGTATTTCGAGGACAAGAAGTACTACGACGAGGTGCTGGACGTGCTGGTGAAGAAGCCGAACTTTGAGTATCTGGAGGTTAATGGCTCCCACCATGTGCACATGAACGATCCGGAGGCCATTATTGGACCGGTCAACAACTTCATTCAGAGGTTTGGGCCGGCGGCAGCGGCTGCCTTACGCCAGAAGGCCAAGGAGGCGAAGGAGAGCAAGCTCTAGAGGCTCCAAAAAATACGACCAAACGGGTAAAATGGGGCTTATTTATTATTGCGCAGGTTTTTATACTTAATTGTTGATTATGTGATCGTCGCAGAGGACTCGTCTCTGCTATAAATACAAAATGTACATATGCCGAATGCTCGTTCGATTCCGATTCATAGGGAAGTCTTGAAGGATGCGGGGGAACTGGTTATGCGTGAAGACCTTAACCCTTTGTGAGTTTCCTGTTGTACGTGCAGTTTTTTTTTAAATTCTTTGCTAGATTAACTTAAAGTTTCAATTTGAAAAGAAAGAAGGACTCTTTTGAGATAGACTATTCATTTGAATGTCCAAATATCTGTAATTATCTTATTAAAATCACAGAACTTGTAATATATTTTACCCGCTTACATCTAAATTTTTAAAATTTTCGCAAAAGCAACCAAAATGTTGAACATTTGGTTATTAAATAATCTACTTTATCACCTATGGAATCCATAAGCCATCTAAAAGTTCAATGGAGTAAAGTTCGACTGTAAAAGAGCTGTAATTTTCTGCAAAAGTCATTTGTTTTACCGCCGCCGGCAGCCGCAGATGACCTACATCTTGGACAAGTAGAATCCCATGCAGCGAAAGTGTTAATAACCCGCAAACCAGTTTTCCCAAATCCCAGCCGGCGCGGCTGCTGTTGCATCATTTTCTAGACGCTTTCTTGGCAACAGCCTCGTTTTGGGACGACAAGTCAAGTGGAGGTCAGCCTCTGTGGTCGGATTTACATGGAAATGGTGCCTTAAACGATGTATATATTTTTAAAAATAACTGATCTGAGGCAACGTGGAAAGAGAAGCGAAGTAAGTGGATGGCCCTGTGGCCTCCACATTTGTGTGTGCATACATGGTTCGCTTCATCTTCTTCTCTCTTGCCTTGGTCAGTTCCTGGGTCTGGTTTGCAGAATGATAAACGATCTTGGACAGCCTCTTAATTTGTCTTAAATCGGTTACCGATTTAATATGCGAGAAGTATTGATTTAATTTAGAAAAAACACACCTTTAAAGATATAGCTTTAGTTCCTGAATGATATATCGTTTTAATGAATGAACCGAAACTAGAAATAAGTTTTTTGACACCTCAACTATGGGAAAATGTACCTCTGACTTGAAATGATATAAAAAAGAGGTCTAGCTGACAGCTCGTATGTGTGACACGTTAAAATAAATATTAAATTTAAATATAACACAATTTATATGCAATTTGGGAGTGCAAATTATGAATTCGAATGAGGCGGCTAAGCTTTCAAGTTTTGGGTTTATCTAGTACACCGATTTCCATAATGAAGACAACATTAGCTCGGTTGATATGATCAGCATGGCTGTGGATATATTTGATGGAATTTTTCAAAGTATTTTTTTTACTTTTTTTTGTAGTGGGTTTATGTACAGACTTGTTAAAACTAGATATAACTCATTTTTAGCCACTAGAGCACTGACTAGGCCTTAAATGGGTATCCAATCTGGGCTTACTGCTGCGGGGGGTGGGCGGCGATGTACTCCAGGGCGCGGAGGATGGCCTCCGGAATGGGGGGAGGAGTGGGCAGATGAGCACCCTGCGGCTGGAAGCCGTTCTCGTCAGCGATATAGGTCAGCGAGATGGGAATGCCTTCGGGGGAGACGTAGTTCGCGCTGCCACTGACTCCATTCGAATTACCAGCCTCCTGGGCCTGGATGCCATTGCTCGTCTCATAGGCGAAATTGTAGTTGCCCTCGGCATCGGCTGGGCTTGAGTCCTCGCGGGTGATCTGGGCATCTTTGTTGATGTTATCCGCATAGACGGTGGCCAGCATCAAGGCGGCGAGCAGGCAGAGCGACTGAAATGGGCATTCGGTCATGACCTGGATCCTTCCGAGCGCAACAGACGCATCATACTCACAAGCTTGAACATCTTGCTGGTTTCTGGGGTTGTATAATCCACACTGGTTGGGTGATCTTCGGAGGCGGTGGCTTTTATAGCCAGCATCCGATCTCCGGCGGCGCTGCCGGCGCCTGCGCTAGCGTTGGCGTTGGCGTCTCCATAGCCACAGCCATCGCTGACGTCTCTAATCTGGCTCTGAACTCCAAACTAAATATCAAACTTAATATGCTTGTGTGTTTTTTTATTTTTTCGGCAAGAGCAGCATACCGATCGAATTAAATAAAATTCAGCGCAGATGCAGTAAAAACTCAAACTAGAAAGGAGGTCTAAATGGAGGGACTGAAACTTCGAAATACCCTTTTTAGATTATACCTAAAGGTGCCCGGAACTTTGCCAGATGCTATGATTTAATGATGGATTAAAAAGAACCGTACAAATCGAAAGCAAGGTCTAGTTTTGGGGATTACCCTAGCCAGATAATACATTTTAATGATCAAGTATTTCCAAGAATAACTTAAGGTTTTACTAAACTTGAGACTAAATCATTAATATTTAAAGATATTTTGTTATACCTAAATTATCATATACAGAGAGTTACAAGATTTGCAAAAGGAGACCGTCGTAATTGAGTTTTGAATGAATGAGAAATGTATTATTCTTTTTAAAGATATATATATGAGAAGTCTCAATCAAGCGATGTCTTACAGTTATTTCTAGTGGCGCAAAAATTAGTATAACAACTAATCAAGGTTTTAAAATGTTTTATACATTTTCTGATGCAAATCTTGTATATAATTTGTACTGCACCCAGCAAACTCCAAGCTAAAATTCAAATAACCGCATAAAGGGTATGGATGGAGCACTTGAACCCATTTCGAATGGCTGCCGCTGATGGATCCACATGTGCCTCTGTGGCGGTAATCACCGATCCGACTTTGCACTTAATGGCTAATAGCTTCGGTTAGTTTTTCGGGGTTTTTTTGGGGGCTTGGGTTTTCTCGATGGTGGTAATGGGACATGTGACATTCAAGGGGTTACTTTGGAGACGGGCCTGGAATTGGAAGGGGCCAGCCACTCGTGCCGAATTAATTTAAATCAGTCCAATTTATCATCCGTTTTCAATTTCGATTTCGGTTTCATTTGGCCGCTTGGCTGGGGATGAGCGCGCAGGCGGAGAACCTGTTTGCTCATCAAGGAATTCTTGATTCCCCCTCAAAGATCTCAGCGAGTTCACCTTATTAGCATACAAATTTGCTGGCCAGTAATAAATTACAGGTCGCTAGGCCTAAACGCACTTAGCACTCCGGCTAATAAAATGCCCATCAATCCCAGCCCCACCTGATCTGGCAAACTAGTTCAGCCCGCCAAGAGCCTATCTCTATCGCATCGGCATCCAATCCCTAACCATATTCTGTGACGTCTCCGACAGATGGCAAAAAACATTCACTAAAATTTGAATTGTTAAATTAGCAAAACAGAAATATAAAAAACGGAGTCGAACTCAACAGACAATTTCGGGGTCTGCATACGATTATACAGAGTAGGTGGATGCATTCCCGAAATATCACGTCCAATTATTCAAACAGTCTATAACGGTGTGCGAGCCACTTATTAATCAATATTTGCATATGGTTTTATTTATTTTTAAAACTGCAAATACCCGTTGAATTAAGATACAACTGGTTTCCTTTTTCGGCTGCAGTTTGGCCTGCACGGGACAGTAACCTCCACTTAAGTTGGACTCAAGGTTTCCGGATGGAGTCCCTGTACTTATCCACTTGGAAGATAACCATCGGGCAGGATGAATACTGGATGGACTCTGTTTCGTTTGTTTAGCAGGAAAGCAGTCTTTGGGAAGGGAGATCATGAGGCACCCCAGAAGGAAAAACATCTATAACCATTCAAAGTCTAAGTTTGCATGGTCTTTTCTCCGCAATTTTACCTGTGTTGCAATAAAAGCAGCATACATTTTAGTTCTGTAAAAAAAAATAGAGCATATTGTCAAAAGGTGTGAACCACATTTAATTGCTAGCCTGGGCTAGTCAGGTTTTTGGCGCTAAACAAACACTTCCTTGTTGACCGAAATGATTCTCGGCTATTAACACCGTTTTCGGAAGATGTTTGGTACGCTAATTTCGCAACAAAATAGCTAAATAAATAAATTTGTTCAATCTTATCGCTCGGTCCATGGCAATTAATCAATGCGCCGGACTTCAAAGTAAACAATTAATTAAAGTCATAAATGTAGGGTATCAGAAGATCACACATTGCACTGGTTTCTCGGACGATCTTCGGCGGCGCTCCGGGTGACATGCTGCCAGGTGAACTGACCTTGCCCATCTCCATCTCCCTCTTGGTCTGCAAGATGATTTCAACAACCTTCCAGGGGCAGTGTGCACCTGTCAGCTCCACTCCACACTCTACACTCCATGGAAGCCTCGAGCCCAGGGCGCATCTTCAATTGAAAGTTGTAACAAGAAATCTCACGGGGGAATTTCCAGCGGTTTGTGAATGAGCTGAAGCCGAAGCCAAAGCCAAAGCCGAAGGCGATAAGGCATTAAAGATCAATTTTTATTTGTACGCAATTTAGCATTTACATTTAGTGGAGTCCAAAACCGAGACCGAAACTGAAACCGAATTAAAGCATACAATATAAATTGTTGGCAAATGACTCATGTGTTTCGGCTATAGTTGGGCTAAGCATTGTTGTTATTGTTCCCATTATTGGCGGTATGATAATACAAGTTTTTGGCAATTATTGCCGCCCGAAGTGCGGGGTCCTCGGTTCCGAAAACCCGTTCGAGTGCCGCCTGTAACTGAACTGAAGCCACAAGGGTCGCTCTCGGTCCCATCCATATAAAAGACGCACTTGAGCTGATCGAATTAAACAGTTGCACTGCAAGCAGCGCCATCACAGCACCATCTTCTCAATCAAAACTCTGCCGAGATGTACAAATATGTGAGTATTGCAGCCGAGTTGCCACCGGATGACCTCTGACCATGGTTTTCCTGTCGAATATTAAAGCTGTTCTGCCTGGCTCTGATCGGCTGCGCCTGCGCCGACAATATCAACAAGGACGCCCAGATCCGTAGCTTCCAGAACGAGGCCAGCGACGCGGAGGGCAATTACCAGTTCGCCTATGAGACCAGCAATGGTATCCAATACCAGGAGGCAGGCAATGCCAATGGGGCGCGCGGTGCCCTTGCCTATGTGTCGCCCGAGGGCGAGCACATCTCGCTGAGCTACACCGCCGACGAGGAGGGCTTCCACCCGGTGGGTGATCACCTTCCCACACCGCCTCCAGTGCCAGCCTACATCCTGCGCGCCCTCGAGTACATTCGCACCCATCCTCCGTCGCCCGCCCAGAAGGAGCAGCAGTAAATGGGAGTAGCAGCAGCACCACCACCATCTTCAATCCCTAACCAGTCATTGTTATTTAGAGATCTGCTTCGCAGGTCGCACTAGGAGTTATCGTTAATAAAGAGCGAGATACAGGAAAAGTTACCAAGGAAATACTTCTTGTTGGAGGAAGTCATAGTTATGCGATGGCGAAGGAAGGAGGGTTGTATAGTGAAACCTCTGGATAGTTACGCGTTTATAAAATTTCCCTAAAAGAAAGTTGCTGTCTGAGAAAAAAAAACAATACCTAATTAAAGTGGCTTATAAATCGTTATATTTAATGGTACACAAATATGGATTACTGGATGCCAAAAACTTGCTTAAGCTCCGACACTTGAACAGAATCCTTTTGCTTCAATTGCAATAATTTTTCATGAGCGCACATCAAGGGTCCGGGATTTTTAAAGAACGGAATGAAACGAGGTATGGCCTGGAAAATATTTTTCACACATATTAGGATAATGAATATTTATAAGTATCAAAGTAATCTTACCTCAAGCAGGATCTCTTCAAATTTGTATTCTTTTGAGCGCAAAATTGCATATGTTGTTATGTTGTGAATTTTTTCGACTGTTAAAGATGAATCCAAATGGAGTTGTAGCAACAACATAATAATCTTGTTTACCATCTCTGAAGTTTTTGTTGCCATTGCTTTAAGATGCGATCTTTCATGTTGGTGAAAGAAATCGAAAAAGAATAGGTAATGTTGAGATTCCTTTGCGAAAGTAAAACCTATATTGAATTGATACAAAATTGACGGCGCTTCCTGCGCTTCATTTTCTTTAACAAGAATTTTGAAATATTGTTTTCCATCAATCTCGTAAAGCCCATTGGGGAGGCAGTTGTATTCATTGCCACTTCTGCAACTGACCTTGCCCAGTCTTTTGATAGCTTCGTTTATATCCCAGAAAAATAGTCTGGTTAACTTGGAGCCATTTACATATCCATTCTCGACTGCTGGATGGTTGGCAGACGTCTTAAGCTTAAAGACTCTGAATGGATGGGGCTTGACTTGCTCAGGCTCTACCTCGAATGGCATGTTGATGCACAGAAAAGGGATCCATATTTTGTAGAGATCCTTTGGAAGGTACGTGCCTGTGAAGTATTTTCAAAATTAAATGTAAAATTTTTAAAACTAAAATGTTTTTTATGGACTAGCCAAAAAAAGACAGTAAATAACAACAAGCATTTTATAAGCGGTTAAAGTTTTTGCTCATGGATATTATCTGCTGATTCGCAGGAATTGCGACTTACATGTGTCTTCCCAGTGACTCAGTGTTCCCTTGAAAATGGAATTCATATTAATTAGTTCTTGATTTATGTTTTCGGATATTTCGACTGCATCCTGAATATATAACTTATGCTCGGGCTTCGAGGGTTTGGGTAGACCCTTGGATAGGATTTCCAGCGCTTCGTTTAATTTATGCGACATCTTTAGTGCAGATTTAATATTCGGTATTCCCAGAAATTAAGTTTCAGGCGTCAAATGCGAGATGACAATTGCTTGACTATCGAAGTATCATTAGAATATCGATAGCAGGCCTTGTATCTGCTGTGCTGTGTCAAGGTTTCTACACGACTAAAATATATTGCCGATATAGTTATGAGCAACCCTGACAATAAACTCTTTAATGGACTGATATTTTGAAAAAAAGCAGTAACTATCTTAAATAAGTATATCCTTTATACATATATGGAATATATATAGAATATACAATTCTATAGTAACAGTTTAATTATAAATTGGATCAAGAAACTGAGGGAGTAGCACCGCCATATGTAAAATATGCACCGCAGGCTTCACAGAATTTATTTATGCTCTAAGTTTGGTTTTTTTAAAGATTTTAAATACAATTGAAAGCTAAATATATTTTCCGAAAAGACGTAAAGATAAAAACATGCTTTTCAAATTTAAAATCGTAATTATCTTATCACGTCGTTATACATAGTTCAGTAAACTCAAGTTTATACTTTCCATTCACATTTAAATTAGAGCATTAAGGAAGAAAAAAAAAACAATACAAATACCGGTCATTTATTAGTCGGGAATTTGTGACTATTTTCTGCCAAGTTGTTAGCGACTAAACCGGCATCCTCCTACCAAAATGTATTAAGTTGTTCGAGATCTGACCAACAGTGGGTCTCAATCGATTAATACGTTAATTAATGAAGTGGGTCACTTTGTGTTTTGTTAGCTGGCTGAAAAAATAAGAAACACATGTTTGACAAACCATGTATACTTTTAGGCTACCGGAGAAGAAAAACAAACAACGGTTGAACAAATGTTTTGGCAAATTTGCATGGTTTAATTGGTGATTTGCTTAAAAAATATATGTGTGAGTCGCATTTAAAGTCGAGCCAGCCGAACTTTTTCTTTTCGAAACTTTGCAAATGCTCCCCGGCGCTTTTGTTTCGGAGATAGAAATTTCCGTATGTATTATTAAGTCATCGAATCGCGGATCATTTCCATCCAGTTTTCAATCGTTTTCAAATTTCCATATCTGAGAATAGACGTAAATATTAATCAGACGGCAGGCAGAGACGCAGACAAATAAAGCTGTTTGCAGTTAATGGGATAACAAGCGAGAATTCGTTGGGGTCAATCGCGCGGAGTCTCTGTGTTTGGGCGTGCCTTTGTTTGCTCTCTATGGTCGCAGATACCATAAATTCACGCCGCGGAAGAATCGACGGATGGATGAGTTGATTTATGGCCCAGGCAGAACCGCCTCAAGGTCCAGAGTGCTCCAAGAACAATGGGGAAAGACATTTGCGCAGTTTGGGAGCTTACAACAACTAGCAACGATCTTGGCTTAGCTTAGATTTGGGAAGGGGGGTGTAATGTCTTAGTTAGTTGGCGATTAGTACGTGCTATGGGTATGGTCAGCCTTCTTCTTGGACACTTGCATCCAATTCGATGAGGAAATGTGCGTTGAAGTTGATCTCGCGCCGCCAGGAACTTTAGAAGACGTGCGGCTTCAGCTTGCCATCCTCCGCGTGGGTGCGAATGTACTCCAAGGATCGCAGGATGTAGTCCGGCGTGGGCGGGGGTTGTGGCAGATGACGGCCCACCACATGGAAGCCCAGCTCATCGGCTATGTACCGCGTCTCGATGGGTACGCCCTCGGGCGAGGTATAGCTGTAAATGCCAATAGTCTCCAGGGAATTTCCCGCCGCCTGCACATCGATGCCGTTGCTGGTCTTGAAGGCGTACTTAAACACACCCTCGTCGTCCAGTGGCGACACCCGGAAGTCCGTGATCTGGGCATCGCGCTCGTCGGCGCCCACTAATCTCCGGATGCGGCGTATCCTCACCAGGCGGGCGTCCAACTCCACCACCATGATCAGGGCCAAGATCACCAGCCATCCCGCATGCTGAAATCCAAAGATAGGTCTTATCAGCCACCGAAATCACAGAGATATCAGATCGGGAACACAGATGGGATCATGGCCAAAAATGCTTACAAAATATCGCATATTTCTCTCGGATTTAAATTTCCTCGTTTATAATTTTGCACAAACAATGATATGACACCACACACACTCGGCGGAGGGCGTTGGGAAACGAATTTGATTTACGATTATCTACGAATATATTCCCCGATTCGATTTCCGATACCGACTTGTAAAAGGTTCGATCCGCTGCGGATCGTCGACGTCTGCGAGGTTCAAAGTTAGCCACCGGACTGCCAATCCGGCCAGCTGCTGTTTTCGGATTTATACGAGGAAAACATCGCGGGGCAAAAAGCGTTAGCGTCGAAAATCTAATAAGCATAACCAAATGCCAATATCGCGCTGGCTTCATCTTTTGTATTTTGCCACCGAAATGGGCTCTGCTCTGCTCTGCAGCGATGCTATATGCTATATGCTATGGCTATATAGCCACAATATCTACTCAGCAGACCCTGCCCAGTGGATTCTAGATATCGACGTCAGGTCACGTCGGTTAAGAGATTCATTTCCGTTTATCCGGCGCCCCCTGTTTGCCTATTCATATTTTTTATGACACCATACGTCAGAGTCTAATGAAAAAGAGACCATAATGTGCTAAGTAGCTCGAGTTCTTCAAGATCCGCTGCTAATTTCGTTTTGAATTTATGATGGCAGGAGGTTCCGATTTCAGTCAGTCTGCAGCGGAAGGCAATAAACCCGGCTAGATTGAATGGAATTAAATAAAATACAAGTTTGTGTCGCCGCTGCTTATTGCATTTCACCAAGTTTGTTGTTTATTTTGTCACAAATTAGTCACAGAACTTGTTTAGCTCATTAAAATGGAAATAGATTAATGTTTAGTGTGTAGCCGCTAAGTAAATGTGTGTACATACACTTTTCAACAAGCAACCAGCGATAATAGGAACGTACAATGTACCACCTGGGGTCCCAACACGGAAGCACTTGGCTGCCGCCCAGCATGTTCTGGGAGGCAGCCACATAAAAAATTATTAATATAACTTTTTAAAGCCTTTTCATGTCGTGAAGCGAATGCAAATTATAGCCATAAAAATCACAGAGAATGCGATAAAATCACAGAAAATAGGCCATCAAAAATATGAGAAGCTGGCTAGTTGGCTCTTTGGGTAGGAATTTGGATTAACAGAAGTATATTTAACGATCTTTGATTTGTTAATCAGGCTGAACGGAAACAGTTCCGTGTGTCGCGCTGTTCTACAGCTTTACAGGTTCCAAGAAAGACTGATTCTGGCTCTCAGATTGAGTCGATCGAGTCGCATCGAGTTCGTTGCCTCAGTCTTTTGTTTCTGCTCCACTTGCGTGGGGCCTGCAGAGGCATAAATTATGTTTATGGTAATTCCGTAGGAACACTCAGCATAAGCAGCAGTTGTTTATGGCCAAATAACCAAATGATTTAATTAATGTTCTCAACAGCAAAGTGTCAGAAGCGCCCCAGGGGGAGCCGAGGAGGATGACTCTGCGGTCAGCAGCAGCAGCAACTATCTCTAATAGTTCACACACGCATCGCGGCCGGAGAAGATGATCATCTTCATCGTCGGCTGGCAGAAGGAGAACTGGATAAGGCAGTTGTTGGCTTTCAGTTTGGTCTCCGGTTTTCTAGTTTTTCGTGTTTGCGTGTTTCGCAAGCGATTCTAAGGCTAAACTATTTGGCGTCGATTTGTGTTACTTAATTAATGTTGTCCGCGAAAAGGTCTCGTCGCTGGTTGACTCGTTTGACTTGAAGATTTATGTCTGAAAATTAGCCGAAGATTATTTTCGCTTCATGCTTTCATCTCCGGCGAGTGCCCCTTTTACTATGTAAATCTGACCGGGCACATAGAGGCGTTGTTTTTTTAATTAACAAATAGTTAGCGAGGCAAACAAACACAAAGCAAATGTCATTAGGCAGCAGGCGGCTCTCATGGATTCTGATTGATGGACTGATTGATTCTCCAGATCGACACCTTGACGAGCCGGCGGCGACTTGTAAAGCCCCGCGAGCTATGCAAATCAACTCGTGCAAGGTCTAGGTCTGCATAGCTCCACATTCCGCACACTGGGATGAAGCGATCTCAAAACTGCAAGACACTTTTCAGAACAAAAGATATTTTCCTTAGTTCAAAAGCCAAATCGTTGAACATTTTACCATTTCCAGTTTCGCTTTAAATCGCAAAAACTTAATGGTATAATCAAAATTGACCTATTATATGCATATTTAGCACGGCTCATTAAATCAAATTAATATATTTGGTATTGGCTTTTTAGTTAAGGCTCAAGTTCAACCATGACCTTTTACAGCAGCCGAAAATAGAATTTGATTATAATAAATTAATGGCTAAATGCAACGATTTGTCAGACGCGTCGGAATCTCCGAAAACCGATCGGCGTGAATCATGATCGTGAACCACTGTGCATAGCTTTCGATTTCAACTGGGCCTGCTATGCAGGCACACCTACAAATGGACCCCGAAAAATCCGAACCAAAAACCAAAAATCCGATTCCAAAACAACTTCATTGTCAGGCGATAATGGCCAGGCATTAGCACAAAATTAATATAAATCAATTCCCGCGCTCTTCCAACTCGTCTTTGTGGAGCTCGGCGATGGTGACATGTAGACGCTGCGCTTGCATTGATCCCGGTAGCTATGCTGTGGAGCAGCTTCGCTTCCTCGTCTGGGATTCCAAGAACTGTTCCCAGAGCTCTCGATTTTGGCACAAGCTTCCCCTGTTGAAGTCAAAAGCTTCCTCCTTTCGGACCAGCCCCAAATGTTTTTTGGCCAGTTTCAAATGAACTTTCAAGCGCAGCAGATCGCGACGCAGTTGCTGCTTGACTATAACGGATTTAGCTCGGATACTGATTTCGATTCAGGTTAGCTTTCGGTTTCAGGTTCAAGATTCTCCGACGGACCGTAAAAACAAACATTTGGAATAATTTTAATTAGGAGAAGATGATGTCGTTCGGCAAGGTTTGTGCGATGTCTTGTTGTGTGATTTGCCTCCATTAATCCATCCCATCCCCGAACCGCCCGAGCAGCTTGTGGTGTTCCTGGCCCTTTCCCACCTGCATCACTGCCTGGCCGTCGCTCCCGCTCCCGCATCTGCGGCCAGAACCATCTACTACCGCAACAACCCGCCCAATCCGGCTGGTCACTACAACTTCGAGTTCCAGACCACGAATGGGATTACGACCAAGGGGGCTGGCAACGAGAATGGAGCCGTGGGTGTGGTTCAGTTTGTGTCCCTCGAGGGCATTCCGGTGACCTTCTCGTATGTGGCCGATGCCAATGGCTACCAGCCCACCGGAGACCAGATCCCGGCCATTCCGCCGCACGTAATCCGCCAGCTGGAGTACATCGCCACGCATCCGCCGGTGGACGAGCGCAGATCGCGACGCTGGTAGGAGCAGGAATCGTGCATAAACACAACAATTATATTTCGACGCGTAAATAGCCGCCGATTACAGTTGAGGAATATTTAAATTTCGTATTTATGTTTATCGTTTCCCCATGCAAATGCAACCAGCGACAACGCCAGCAACAAAAATCATGCCAAAATATATAGCAAGTCAATAAATATTCTAGAAATATAAATAAAGTACTAGGTTTAATTGTGCAGTATTCTGGACGTCCGGAATGTTTATCTATAGGAAGGAAGTATGTACAATAAATAACAATTAAAAGTGGCACAAAAATATACGGAACCTGGAAAAGTAATATGAGAGACCAGTTGCTGGAATTGTTTAGTTGATAATTTAAAGGTAAGAATGCAATCCGATGGGAAACTCAAAAAATATAGCCAAGAGATGGGTGAATGTACTGAAAGAAGGTTATGGGAACTCAATATTTATGAAGTTGTAGCTTATATTTCCTAAATTGCGAAGTGCTTTATATATTATTATTTATATTTTTGTTTTCCACAGTGTAGAAACAGAGAACGTTACTTTGGAAATATTTTAAGAATTCCTTGCAAAATAATCTTAGATTTATGGGCTGCATAAGTAGTCAAAATCATGTTTCCTATGCTAATGATCTGCCAAATGTCAGCTTTCATCAGCAGTTCACTTTTGGCCTGGCTTATTTTTGTTGAAAAAAAAAATGTCATGCTATTCCACAGCGATCTTCGATCTACGATCTCCTCATTTTATCGGTGCGACCTTGTCTTTAAGAACGGCTTTCGCTTTTCGAGCAATAATCCACGAGAAGATTGTGCCCGCCTGTCGCCGATTCATTTGCATTTGGTCGCCTAATTAAGGCCGTTGCATAATATTGACCGAGTCGAAGTCACCGCCAAGAGCGACTTTATGTAACCAGACTAATAAACCAAATTGAGTTGACACCGTTTAATGTCACCGAAACAAGTTGCTGATTGATGCTCGCCTCAAATTAATCCCCCAATTTGGTTCCGGCCTTGGGCAGCCTATGCATTCAAACATATATCACCAAGAGATTAGTTCGAGTTCACACGAACCATGTAAATGAACTGCTACCGCTGCATCCGATCCGCCGCCAGTGAGTGGCCAGAATATCCCCCATTCCCGCATGCTTAGCATAAATATGAATTATTCATTATTCGGGGTTCGATTATCTGATCTGGCGCTCTCAACAGCGCCATTGAGCTCTTAAGTATGCTCGAGAGTCTGATGAATGAGACTACAACCGGCAGGCGAAGACAGCCATTTGTCTCCGTCTCCGTGAGAGATTCCCAGATCCCCGAAACTATCAAAGAAACATTAGTGGTTCGTTCTATCAGATCATGTTGGCAGTCCGATCTTATCCACGTGCCAAGCCGGTTCAGGTTGCAGTGAGTCTCAGGCTCAAAATAACAACGGTGTCGCTGATTTATGGATCGGAACGAGCATTCATAAGGCTTTAACGACAGGCTAAACTGCTTTAATGCCACCGCTGGGAGTTTAGCATCTAACTAAGTATTAAGTCATATTAATCAACAACCTACCGAATTTAAATGCACATCAATAGTCGGCCAACAGGTGTCGGGTAATTAAGAACGAGTCGAAAGTTTGGATATAATAAAAAATATGAATTTTTAGAAACCCTCTCGGGCAGCTCCGACAGCTCACTAATCTACTTTTAGAGGTCGATGCCCCCACGCTAGACGCGGCCAACAAATGAATGCTCGAACTGATGGTGACATTATGTAAACTCTGGGGTTACTGTCTGACTTATGAGCCATCTATATTCATCGTCGCCGTGTTTAGTTATCTTATCTGAATTGATTTACATGCATGCCGAATTCCAAAGATCACAACACACAAAGTAAACAGAGACATGAAATTGATGTTCGCTCGGTTTCGCATTTGCACATCTTTACAATCATATATTTCAAGTTGCTCGACGTATATGTATATCTATTTATATATTTCGTGGTGTGTGTTGTCGTGTACTGTCTGTGGGTTACAAGTGGCCTTCACCTAACAGGACAAGTTCGAGTTCGAGTTTGTAAGAAGCATTCTTCTGTTTTTCAATCGATTTTTATTAGGTGTAATTGTGTATTTGTGTGTTGCGGTGTTTCTATATTATAAACATAATCGTCTTCATAATCCAAGTATCTCACATAAAAACTATGTTTACACATATGTAGGGCATGTTGTTTGCTTGCTGTTTCCTTCATCTTTGCAGTTTACACTTTGCCTATACTAAAAACTAAACCTAGTTACCTTCCAAGTCCGAGACAAGAGCGCGTCACCAATCATCTGATGCGAATTTGAGTGCCGGGTCTCGGCTGAGATCCCTGGGGCAGCCGAGTGCCGAACGGACCGAATGGATAATTTTATGGATTGGCTTGGTGGGGGGTACAGAGCTACAGGCTGTCGTCTGGGTCGGGCAAGCCAGAAACGAGGATTAGAAGTCGTTTAGAGTTAACTGGAGTGTTAAATACATATGCTAAATGTAAATATATAAATTGAATCCTTCTTCGTGTAAAGTTTTGGGTTTGGTTGCTTGAATAATGTAGGTTTAAGGTATGTGTTTACAGTTGGTTACAACGCCGTGTTTGCGAAAGTTTTCCAGTTACCTTCAGCGTGCCCACAGCTAAAACCTGCAACGAATAGGTCTGATTACATATCGTTCTTTGTGGGACGATTTAACACACACTCACCAGTCCTCGTCGCTTGCCAGTATGGTGTAATGGTCACGGCCCCTCTCCTAGGGCCAATCCTAGTCGGTCTTCGTCTCCGCAAACTCCTCTAGAGCGAAATAGCTGCCGCCGGAGGCTCCGCCACTGCTGCTGGCTGTGCTGGTGGCCACTACGGTGGTGGATGCTGTAGCGCTGGATGCCTCCGACACTTGCACTTCTTCGCCAGCGGGTGCAGCTGCTGATTCCTTTTCGTCGGCGCTGCCGGCTGCAGCCGCCGCCGCCTGTTGTGCTGCCTCCAGGACTTGCTGCTGGACCTGTACAATGGGCTGGCCATCTTCCGTGTATGAAACGGACACCGGTATGCGGGTACCATCCTCGCTAATGACATGGGCGCCCTCTTCGCCATCCTGGCCCTGCTGAATGATCAGTTGGCCCTCGGAATTCAGCAGTGAGGCATCGATCAGCTGCTGCTCGTTGTTGTCGCCATGGACGAGCACCATCTGGCCACTGCCGTCGGTCATCATCTGTAGGGTTTCGCCTTCTAGTCCCTCGCCGGACTGCAAGACTCCCACGCTTTGCAGCAGCTGCTGGATCTGCTCGGGATCCTGCACAATGATCTGATTGCCTTCGGCGTCGGTCAAGATGTGGTTGTCCAGCTGGAGCAAGTGACCGTTCTCATTGACAATGAACTTGATCTGTCCGCCGTCCACTTGCGCCTGCATGGCCTCGTCCAGTTCCATTGCCACTTGTTGCTCACCACCGGCAGCTTCGCCAGCCTCTCCCTCGCCACTGTTGCCGGCGGCCTCGCCCTCAACGGACTCAGCACCTTCCGTGGTCGCGGCAGCGGCCTCCGACTCGGTTGTGGGCGTATCCGTGGCTTCACGCTTCGATTCGGCTTCTCCCTCTGCAGAGGGTTGCGATTCCTCGGCAGCAGCAGCGGTGGCGGCCTCCTTCTCCTTGGCCGATTTTTCCTCAGGCTTGGCCTTGGGCTTCTCCTGACCAGCCTTAGTGGCCGGCTTGGTTTCCTCTGTTGCCTCTGCTTCGGCAGCGGCAGCCTCGTTGTCATCGTCGAGACTGGGCATGGAAACGGGAGCTGCATTGGACTTGCTGTCGGCGGAGGCGTTGTCGCCGCTCTCACCGCCTTTGACGTCGGTGCTGCCCTGCGATTGGGACTCGTCCTCGGCTTGATCGAGATTCGGCATGTCAATGCTAACCGAAACTGGAGCTGTGGCACTGGGTGAATCCTTCTGCGATTGGTCGCCGTCCGGCTGCGGTATGGTTATGTTGAAGGTTATGCCGCCGCTGCCCTCCTGCGAGGTGATGACCATTTCGCCGCCCTTGCTGCCCGCCTTGCTCGCCTCGCCGCTCTCGTTCTTGTCCGAGTGCAGTTTCTCGAACAGGCTCTCAATGTCTGCCTCGGCGCTCTGCTCGCCGCCCTCCTCGGCAGCCTTGCCGGCTGCCTCGCCGGGCTCGTCGCTCAGTAGTGCCGCGGCTGCGGAATTTAGGGCTCCAGATCCTCCTGCCGACGCGCCCTTTTTGTCACGCCTGTGGGTCTCCATATGGTGGTTGTAGTACGTCTCCTGGATGAAGGTCAGCGAACAGATGCTGCACGAGAAGAACCGGATGTTGTTCTCTGCTTCGCCGGCGGTCACAACAGCTGCAGCTCCTCCGGCAGCAGAAGCCGGCACGGTATCGCTCAGGGCCTCGTCAATAGTCTCCTGGAGCAGCTTCTGGGTGTTCAAGTTCTGGCTAACGGCCGGCTTGGGAGAGACCGCGGTCCCGGATGGATTCTGATGGACCTCGAAGTGCTTGACAAGCAACTCACGCTTGGGGAAGGTCATCGAGCAAGTACCGCACTTGAAGAAGTTGGTCTGATGCTGCTTGGCGTGCACAGTGGCAGCCTCGCGCGTCTCAAAGCGCTGAGAGCACAGACGGCACTTAAATGGCTTTGGCTTGCCCGCGACATGCTTGCGCATATGCTCATCTAGGACGCCCTTATCCGTGGACTTGAACTGGCAATGATTACAAGAGTAAAGCGAGGCGGCGGACACGTTCAGGTTCTCGGAAGCGGCGGCAGCAGCTGCAGCCGCTGCGGCGGCCACCGGAGCAGCGGCCGCCGGTATGGTGGTGGTGCTGGTCACCAGCACATTGGTGGCATGATTGGTCTCCATGTGCTTGCGCAAGCTGGCCTCGTTCACAAAGTTGATGTGGCACATGGCGCAGGTGTTGTCCATGGCGGTGTTGTGATCGCGCACCATGTGCTGCTTCATGGCCCCAAAGTGTGGGAAGATCTTGCGGCAGGTCTTGCACTGGAACGTCTGCTGTTTGCAGGTCTCGTAATGAGTGTTGAACAGCCGCATGTCCGATGTTTTATAGTCGCACGAGGTGCACTTGTAGATCTTGGTGGCCTTCCGCTGTACCGTCTGTGTGCCCTGGGCGCTGCTCTGGGGCGTTCCTGGAGCGATCTTAGCTGCGCCTACTAAGAAATCATGATTATTAGCAAGAACTACATGGGCATCGGGATCTAAGACTCACCTGGTGTGCCCGGTACGACCTTGCGTGTCCGTAATGCATCCGGGCTCTCCTCTAGTGACCGATTGGCGGCGCCCGTGGCCATTTTCTGCATCTTTACCGGGGGACTCGCCTCCAGGCCTCCCAGATCGTCGTTGATGGCATACTTCTTATTCAGTAGACTGATCAGGTTCGTCTTTACGCGCTCCACGTCATTCTCCAGCCGGTCGTAGTAGTTGACCAGGTTGGTGCAGCGCGAGCACACATAATCCTCGCCGCAGACAATCACGAAGAAGCCCTCGCCCACCAGCTGAGCCAGCTTGTTGGGGAACTTGGTGGCGGTGTGGGTGGTGGTCATCTCGGTGAGCGACGTCTGCGGCTCGCAGCGCTCGTCGCAGATGTAGCATCGCGTGGCCAGGCCGCCGATGCTCGTGTCCGCATCGCTGCCCGCCTGCTGCTGCTGGGCCAGGGTTCCGCCGGCGGAGGCACTGGCGACGCCGCCTCCACCCCCGCCAGGCACTACTAGACGCGTCGTCTTGAGGATGCGCGGCTGACTGGGACCGGTAACGGTGACTGCTCCGCTATTGAGCAGATTGTTGAACTTGCGGTAGGTGGCCGGGTTCAATTGGTTGTTCATTGTGCGGTGAGCACGCCGTGGCCGTGGTGGGGCTGCCGGAGTCTTCGCTGTTGTCTGCGGAACGGAATCTTTTGGGCGCAACACGCGCAACTGCAAGCCGCTCTTTTCTGTTATTCGGCGATTACGACGAACGGCGCTTTTGCGGGGCACTGGGCTGGGCTCCTTCGACGGCGTTACTCGCGCTAGCTATTTTTATGGACAGCCACACAGCTATTGTGCACCAGAAACAACAATCTCTATCGGTTTTCAATTCTCTTCTCGCTTCGTTCTGGGTTGTCGCGGCGTCACTTTGACTGTACTAAAGTCTCGGTGCTGTATTTTTTAGGGTTAAAAATGCGTATGCTTGCAGCCGTGCTCGGCGTCAGCAGCTAGTCGTCTCGCTCACTAGCACGCTCGCTGCCCTGGCATAGCGGCAAAGCGGCAGCTAGTCGTCTCGCTCGCACGCTACGGAAATGGCGGCTGCTCGGGCGGCCAGCTACGTTCAGACGGAGAAAAAGTATGACAGCATTGCAGTTTTGCATGACGGTACAGGAGATTTATGTAATAAAGTAGAACGTTTAGTTAAAGAATCTTATAAAAAATGGGTTTTAATGAAAACAGATTATTTTATAATAGCCCAATTTCAAATAATTTGTAATATTGACTTGATTTGAACAGATAGCATATGACGTGTCCGGTCTGTCATGCCATAATGGTTCCGTCAGCAGCCAGCAGAGGCCGCTTTTGCGCGCGCTCTTTTAAAAATTCCTACTGCAAATAATTGAAATGTTTGGGAAATGAGGTAAGCGGCGGAATACAACTATTTACGCAGCGATAAGGGGCGACATCACTAATGTGCTAATACAGAAGTCCGATAAGATTGCAGTCCGCTCCAATTATAGCCATTCGATTTAGCTCACATTCTCCCGCACAATTCAGCCAAGCGAAAACGTTTGTCGATGCCGTGGCTCTCTTTTTCTGGGCGGGTGAGGTAAGGGGGCCGCCTTATCAGTACCGATAATATAATATTTACCATCCGAACGCAGGAACACAGCCCCCAAGTTAAGGCCCGATAAATGTTTCGACCAAAAACACAGCGTTCAGTTAACGAACGAAACGAACAGCGAACGGATACTGGCTCGAGAAATCGAGTTGAACCGAAGGGAAATATAGAAATCGAAATAAAAATAAAAGTCTCCGCGGACAATTGGCGCATTCCGAAAGCTGTAATTCAAACCCAAGCCATTATCGCTTGGTTATCGTGAAAATAAACGAGTTGCCAACGCGCGTCGCGAAAATAATTGGCGATCGTTCAGTTGGCCAACGGACGTTGCCGTCGCATACTGCAAAAGCGCACTCAACCCGAACGATCCAAGTTTGATTCCGGTCCGATCCGTGTGAATATAGAATATAATAGAATATAGCAGAAACCATCGGAACAGTCGCCGCAAAATGTATTCACCGCCGGCACCGAGCATCAAGCACTTTGGCTCCCTCAGAACGGCCGTACTCTGGGCCGGAATTCTCGGAGTGGTAAGTAGCTGCAAACGTGACCCCGACCCCATTCCCCATTGCTCGATAAGGGAGAAAAGGCATTGGAATTGACATTGCCACCACTCACCGAAATTGGCTGTGGTGGAGACACAAGTACTCCTCCACCTGACCAACTCCTAGTCGTCACATAATCAGAGCATTGAGTCATTTGGTGCGATTCCCCGTTTCAAGAGGAACAGATATGCAGATAATCAGTGACTGCGATTGACGTGTGTGTAAACAAATAGACGGAAAAGAGCACCTAGATAGGTTTTTTCATGTGGCTATTAAAAGCAAAAATTAATAAAAACTTCTAAAGAGTTGACTTTTAAACCAGAAAGAAAATCAACTAAAGTATTTTTATTACTCTTAGATGATTTTTTCTCTTAAAAAAACATAGAATGTTAAACATGCTCCGAATCCATCAGTTCTGAGCTTATTATATAGTATCTGCTGCACAGGGAAAATTTTTCAGAGAGTTTTAATCCAATAACTCCAATAATTAAAGACTGGGCTAGATCTACTCTGATGCATGAAGCTCAGAGATTCCTCCTTAAATCAAGAATATAAAATTAAAAAATCACCTTTCAGGAACGACTAAAAATATTAATATTTAATTTGTATGATATTGTATTAATTAAATACCTAAATCAATTAATCATTTTTTGTTCTAAAGGTTCAAGCCTGCATATGGATTGGACTGACCATCACAGCGATATGTGCCTACAGCTGTGTGCTGTACATAACGAATGACTTTACCTACGGTAGCATGGTCAAGGCGGTGTTCTTCTATGTGTACTTCAAGGGCGGCTGCAGGATGAGTCCCAACGATTTCCAGCAATTCGATTACACCTATCTGGACCAAGTGGAGACGGTGTTCGATACGAACCAATTGTTGATCTGGAACTGCGTCTACCTGGGAGCCTCTGTCTGCTGGCTCATCGTTTCCATTGTGCTACTAGCCTGTGAGTATGATTATAAGAATCTAGAAGAGCGGAAATGAACTGCATATAAAAATATATATCGGAGGGCTTTATGATTCACTTGTTAAAAATCATGAAATTTCTTTTATCAGGCAGCCAGTCTTAACTTGAAGATAAAATGAAAAGCCCCCGCCATAAAGCCAAATAAACAAAAGTTAATGATATAAGTTAAAAAAAACTATATGAGAGGTTGTATAACGACTTCATTGATGGTTATTCCCCCGCAAATATTTCTTTGTACTATCAATGGGTTTTGCCAAGTTGAGTGAAACCTTAATTTAACCAATCTAATTTCAAGTGTAAATTAAATAATTTAAAAGGAAACCAATGATCTCGGTTTATTGGATAAAAAATAATTGAGTAATTATTTGAAAGATCATTTGTTAGCTGCCTTCCTTTTTTAAATTTATAAACTCCTATCATTTAAATTTAACGACTTAATTATGCTTCTGATTGATGTATCACCTGTAAACAAAGCCATTTAGTAATCACATGCTTTATGAGTCTCAGAAATCCCCCTGTGATAGATATTTTAATTAATATATCTTCCTTCTGCTCTACTCTCCTTTAAAGGCGTGCGCAAGGATAATACGAAGAGTACCCTGATCTCGATTTACACCTGGGCTTTCTTCATGGCCGCCATCTGCTGTATGGACGTTGCCTCTGGAGTGATCTTTGGCGTCGACTACGGACGCTTCAATGAGAAGGCTCTGACGTACAATGCCAATACATTGAATGCTGGTGAAGTGTATCCGATGGCTGCCACTCTGATTGCCGGAGCCGTGTCCGCCATTTCGATGATGATCATCTCGTTTAAGGGCTTCGTTATGTGGCTAGTCAACCTTCACCTGCTCATCTACCTGCTGGTGCGAGCCATTCGCATTGCCACTGATAAGGATGGCGCGGTAAGTAGTCACCTGAGGTCACCTGATGACCTCATCGCGGTGTCTTCTCCGATTCCGTATTCGATTCCGCTTCGATTCATATTCCAGTGATTTGTCTGTTAAAATATTCGAACAACGCAGAAAGTGAAATTCATACGGCCGGGCAACGACTACGACATGGCTAAACTTAGCACTTTGCTGCCATTAACTCAGCCTGGTCGTGGTGCTGGTTTGCTGGTAATGGTAACCACTGATAAGAAAGCCTCGTCGATAAATTGCCTCCGGCCGCCTGATAGCGGGATTCCTGGGTTTTCGGGCTCAGTTCACCGAAACGCCGTGGAAAATGATTGCTTACTGTGGGTTCTGGGTGCGGGGGTACCGTCTCAGGACAGTTCTCCCCAACTTCACACAATGTGATTCAAGAAAATATGGAATTCTTTCGATTTATAGTATAAGTATTATTAAGTCCTTATTTCTAATCAGTTGCCATTGAAGTGCAACATTTCAAGGCGCTTCCATTATCAGTTTGTTTAAAAATAATATTGTGGAAAGCTACAAAGTAAAGAGAAATATCTAAGATTTTAAAATTAGTCTAATTATTGTAGGTTAAAATCAATTAAAACGTATGCTATAAAATGGAGAAAGATGGAATGTTTGCAATCTTTAGGAAGCTACTTCTATTAATTCAAGAAAATATATTAAAAATTAATTTACTTCCGCAGGATACTTTGTACAATCCCCGCAAGGATTCCAATGATATTCTGACCACCCGGCCGCCCATTCGCGCCTACGAGGAGGAGAAGTGAGTAGCAATTATTATCCTCCTGAATCTTAACCTAATATCCGTTCCTTTCTTAGGGTGGAGATTCAGGCATATAACAACGCAGCTTACAGCAATACAGCCTACGTGCCGGACAACCGTTCCACGGCGGAGACCATTGAGGTGAACGAGGACGCCATCATCCGAGCAGCACACATGTCAATGGACTCCAATCTAATGGACCGCCGCTTCCGGGACCTCAACGCCTTCCAGCAGTATCCGGCTCCCAATCCCCAGGCCAGTCGTCCGCGCCAGACCGCGCAGACTCCGGTGCAGGAGACGATTGTGGTGGCGACGGCGGGATTCCCGGTGCCCGACTACTCGCCGGCACCGAGTCCCAATGGCATTCTGCGCCATCCCCAGTACTAAGACGGCTGGCGCCCCGCAAAGCCCCCTCGTTGCTTACTATAATTCTCAAATAATCCCCAAGTGACAGCTAAAGTTAGTTCAAATTTTATCAGTATGACGACCGAAGTTGTACATGTTATTCCTATTTATTTGCATGTTAATAACAAAATAAGTGTGTGCAATTGTACATATATATTAAACAGTCATAGTTGTTTGCACCGCCAGTCGAATGGTATTAGTTTTTTTCTTCTTTTTTTATTAATTTGTTATTTCATAATGCAGATAAGACTCGGGTCGCCGATTAAGATGAAAATCGGCCCCCAGCAACGATTTAATTAGGAAGAAGAGATTAGCCCGAGAGGAAGGGAAACAAAGACGTAATTTAAATTTTAGCTTGCTACTTTGTGCTTTTTAAGGGAAAGTATACAACAAGGAATAAGTTATGCGGTAAAATTTAAATATTTTATTTGCAATATAAGCCTTTTATATATATAATAATAGTCATTTGCTATTTTTGCTTTTATTTAGGATGCTTAATATGATTTACTTAAAAAATACTAAAAAGCTTTCATTATTTTTCTACACGACTTTTTGCCAAAAAACGGAAATTATAAATATTTAATTCCCTTAATTTCTTTAATTAGCTAATTAAAAGTAAATAAAAATAAAATAAAAAATAAAATTGAATTTATCATTCAAGCGCTCAAATACGTCATATTTCGATATAACGATATCGATATCGATGGACACGCGTTTTTGGTATATTTTGGACCCGAGTTGGCAGCACTGTTCGGGTCAAATAGAAGTTCACAAATAAATAAATAAATTGTTGTTTTTCTGATAAGCCGGGCGAGATTCGACTTTCGTCCCGAGAGCCGGGCATTAAACGTAAAGCGTGTGTTTTGAATCCGCTCACTTGTCACCGAAACACCCCCGAGATCGGATCGTACACTTACTTGACCGGCACACAGTCGCCTCCGTCGCTCGCTTGTTTTTGACTGGGAAAAAGCATGGTTTTCATCACGAAATTGACACGGATCGGGTTCCAGGCGGCCCGCCAGTTGCGCACCACGCCCCTCGCTGCCGTCCAAGGCCGCAGCTTCCACCTGACCAGCCTGCTGGCCGCAGGTAATCTATTGTTTATGCAACACCGTAGTTGCAGTTGTGAAAGCACTGACCCTCAAACTGTACTCCGTAATCTTCCCCAGAACGTCGCTACACGAACAACCATGAGTGGGTGGAGCTGGTGTCTGGGAACAAGGCCATCGTGGGCATCTCCAGCTACGCTCAGGAGTCGCTGGGCGACGTGGTCTTCGCCCAGCTGCCGGAACCAAACACTGAGCTGAAGCAGAACGATGAGTGCGGAGCTCTGGAGAGCGTGAAGGCGGCCAGCGAGGTGTACTCGCCGGTCAGCGGCAAGGTGACGGAGAAGAACGCCCAGGTGGAGGACACGCCGGCCCTGGTCAACAGCAGCTGTTACGAGAAGGGTAAGATAAACACATTTATCGGTTTTCTAGATCCCTGTAATTACAAATTATATTCTGTTGCAGGTTGGCTCTTCAAGGTTGACCTAAAGAATCCCCAGGAGCTGGATACCCTTATGACCGAGGAGCAGTACAAAGACTTTGTGAAAGGCAGCGCCGATCACTAGACCAAGCCAGCAGCCAGCCAGAGATCAGCGAGCAGAGATCCAGCATTTGTTATCTCCGCACAGTCACTCGAAAACACACACCAAAACTCATCGCCATCCCACACGTTGTTGTAGCTCTGACATTTGTTACGAATAAGAATCGACAGTAAAGCCAAATATTATATTTAAATCGGGCGTCTTGACCTGCGGGTGGCAGTGTCCCAGACTGAGTCTGCTCCCCCATGGAAACCTCCTAACCGATAAGCCCAACCGAAGAGACCGCGTCCGAAGAGAAACCTGCCCGGAATCACTCAAAAGATAAGCGAAACAGTCACTCAAATAGACCAAGAGAAAGATAAGCGAAACACTCAAAATAGACCCAGAGAGAAAGGTTAAAAATCACTCAATTTCCTGGTGTGATAATATGGATCAGCTTGGAACGGCGTGTTTAGATTTGGAAAAATCTATTAAAAAACTGTTGCCGGGACGGGCTATGGCACACGCCACGGCATCGCCATCACCTGATTGATGATGGACACACCTACCTCTCTGGAAAGTTACGCCGTGCTTATACGGCGATAAGGACGTCCCAAGTCGCGCCTAGAAATCTACACGATTCTGGTAAATGATGATAATGATTGAACTTGAAGAGCGTGCCCGCCAAAGCTTTTGCCACCGAAAGCTGGCCCGACGGAGGCGAAAAGCTCTGGCGGTGCTCATACGAGAGGTCAGTGCTCAAAAAGAACTCATTCGGTGCGGTGCGAGAAGCGCGTGCTGCTCGAGAACCAACCCCAGAAATATAATAACAAAAACACACACACCCCACACACAAACACTAAGCTAAGGATAATTGCAAAGCAGGATAATTTCCAGACCGGACCAAAGGAGAATCTTTAAAAAAAGTACCTAAGCAGTTAACAAAAAAACACAAACAGAACCGACAAAATGCCAGCGGAAAAATCAATATATGATCCGAATCCGGCCATCAGCCAGAACGCCTACATATCCAGCTTCGAGGAGTACCAGAAGTTCTACCAGGAATCGCTGGACAATCCAACGGAGTTCTGGTCCCGTGTAGCCAAGCAGTTCCACTGGGAGACGCCCGCCGATCCGGAGAAGTTCCTTAAGTACAACTTCAACATCTCCAAGGGCCCCATCTCGATCAAGTGGATGGAGGGCGCCTCGACCAATCTGTGCTACAACCTCCTGGATCGCAATGTCCGCAACGGTCTAGGCGACCAAATAGCCTACTACTGGTGAGTCCTACTCCTCGCCCACTCCCCTTCTGGGTAGCGTAGGTCGCATGAAAACAAAAGTGGTTTGCTGGCAGGACAACGCAGTATTGATTTTTCTTGTGGTTACGAAACTCTCGCCTTGTGACGTGCACAAGGTACGTAGGTAGGTGGCTTCGGTTCGGGTTCGGACTCGGGTTCGTGCTCCTCTCCTCGGCCAGGATTTACTGCGCAGGCACCATCACAGCGAACAGATGATTGTACGTACGTGTAATTTGCAAGGATGCGAACTCAAGGGCACATCTCACCTTACTACCATCGATTTTCGGGAAGAGTAGGAGATAGCTCTTTGTTTTTATTCAATTCTGTCTCTAGCTAATTGAAGCGATTACTTTTGTTTTGATTGCTACTTAATCGCCTCGACTTAATCGTCTGCATGCCGAATGTGACAGTGAGTCTAATGACTGCCGAATTAAGTCAAATTTTGGGGGGTTTTTCGTTGTGGCTTACTAGCTGCAGCTTGGCTAAACGGTCTAGGTCAATGTCAGGGCCATTCGCCGCTCCGAGACCTCGTCGTAACAGGGTGACCCGGCCAAGTTTGAGCTACGCATTGGTATTTCTTTGTTTGTCTTTGCAGTTTATATCGATTAGCAATTAAACCGGTCGAGGCGTCTGAATACAGAGTATGTTTTCTTTCCGTTTTTGAATATGAAAATATAATCTTTGATATTTATCTCAATGTATCTATAGTTTTTATCGAAATTATGGGAAAGTCTCTACTTCAGGAAATTAGTAAGCATATTTCGAAGAATTTGTCAAATTGAAAACTAGGCCTACTGAGTCATTATATTGTTTTTCACGTGTATTAGCAAAAAGTTCTCTTGCAGATATGTATTTCTTATAAAATATCGACTTAAGATTTTAAAAAATTTTTATAAATAATAAATAATATAAATAATAGTTAAGAAAAAAACAATAACCAAATGGAAATTCGTTATTTACAGTTCCACCTAAAGTTCAATATCCCTTGTTCCATTATCAAAGTCTCTATAAAGATAGTTACCTATATATTTTCCTGCTTCTCCACGTGAATTGTTCGTTAAGAAAACTTAACCGACAAATGCAAATATTAAATAATAGTCTCAGGTTCTGCCCACTGTGAAGTGAATTTAATAGTGTTTGCAATCTACATACTCCGTCGACTACGACAATTAAACAACGGACACTCCCTTTCCCTGATTAGGTCTGCGGGAACCCAGCGCTATATGGTACTATATAAGATTCTCGAGTGCCCACTCAAAACGCAATTAAATTGAATGGCCTGGATGAAATAAGCACTTTGTTTTGGTTGCGAGAGAAGATTCGTTTTATTTTGAGACCCAAAGTTCACCGTGCAGTGCGTCAGGCTGGAAACAAAAAGCACAATGTTAAACAAATGTTAATGCTAATAGCTTATCTCGGGGTTATCACCGAGGGGCGGCTCCCTGTGCCCCGCCCGGGGGAAATGCAAATGAAAGTCAGGTAATTGAAAGGCAATTACAAGGTCATTCCTAGTAAGTTTCCAGCCAGCTTGGGTTCTGCGCTTCTAGGGCTCAAAGTTACGTTTAACCCATCACTATTCCGTGCTATTTCCCATTTTTTTTTTGTTGGAATTATTTAATCCCAGCGCACAATCTGTCCTCACTGTCCCTCTGATAAGATAAAAACTATAACTGGGGGAAAAAAAGACAGTAAAAATACCGTGCACGTAATGAGTAATAATTAACGCTTTTCGAACCGGCCGTTCCAGATAATTTTATTGCAAACCAAAGCAAAGCAAAACAAAATCTTAAACTTTATTTGCACCACGTTTTTTATTGGGCAGATAGCGAAAGCAAAAGTTTAAGAAAACTTGTACTATTAGATTCTACAAACTCTTTGGGGCTTAATATGAAACAGGTGCAAATCCAATCTATAAGTGGGTCAATTTCAAATAAGATTTCGACTAACTGAAATATTTAGTAAATGAAAACATCAAATCGCTACAATAAAGTATTGAGTTAAACCTGAATTTAATTATAAATTTATGTAGGTTTCGAGTTTCTTTATATATTTACCAAAAGTTAACCAGCTCAAACATTTCTTAGATATTAAATACTTTTTGAAAATCTACAAATTTTTACTTTTGTAATCCTGTTTTATCTTCGAAACCAACCGATTTACGCAAACGGTTTACGGATTTCGAGACTCGATGGCAACAAAATTAAATTGAATTAAACACACAGCGAAAGCCAAGCATTATTATGTAAGCGATTTGACAATGCGCGCAAATTGTTTATTCAAATTGATGGAAGCGCGTCTTTGCGTTAAACATTTTGCTATTTTCCGTCTCCCCCCTCCTGTCTTTCTGCTTTTGTTATTTTCCGTTTCTGTGTCACAGCGTCTGGGCAAAAGGCGTAAGGAAAAGTAGGCGAAATAAAGGAAGGGAAGTAATCGGGGAACAAAAGGGAAACCCGGAGAATCTGAGAAAGGAACATAAATTATCTTGGCTCTCAAACCAGGTAGCAGTTAACAGTTTGAGCTGCACTGCGAAAGTAGAAAATCACGCGATCACATCGTCTGATTCACTCACAACCAATTAGAGGGTTCTCTCCTCTTCGCACCGCTCACGCACCGGCAAACAGAAAGAGACAGGGAAAGAGAGCGACAAAAAGAATGGACTGTCTGTGTATTCTTACCTGCACTAAAAAGAGAGCGCCAGCATAGAATAATGCTGTCTAGGCATTTCTCAACTTTTTTCGCCACTCTTATCAGTTTTGACGGGAAAACGTGTTTTGCCCATCCCTTCCCTGTAAATTATGTAAGCTGCTTTGTTGTCAATCCCCAGATTTTCGGAATTCGGAGATCATCGAATGATCGTTAGACAAACTCTGCAGATCAGCATCGTACGATAATGGCTCTCAAACTGTAGGGCACAGTCAGACAATAAGACGCGTGCGAGGGAGAACGAGCGAGAAGACGGAGCAAAAAGCACTGAACGAAAATTGCATGGCTTGTTTTTTCCCTAATTTTAAATTTAAATGTACTAAAAGACATATAATACAATTTTTAAGTTGAAATTAGCGAAACATTTTACATTTTATAATTGTAATTATTTTTTTAAGGGTTCAGTTAATATTAAAAAATTTATGTATATATAAATATATAGCTTATAGATAATATTTTAAATAAAACTTTAAACTTTGATTAATACCCCTAGATATTAATATTACAAAAAAAAAACATTAAAGGTGTATTACAATATTTTCAAAGTGAAAATAACATATTTTTTGCAGTGTAGGAGGGGAAAGAAAAACATTCGATGCGATTTATACGACACGCGAATCAACAGCTGATGTTATTGTTATTAAGATAAGTTAGCGGTTTAGTTTTTTATTTCAAATTTTACCACTCCCCTCCATAATTGTTTTCGGTCACGCGTGTGGAGTGGAGAGAGTGGCTGTTTTTAGCATATTTCGTGATTTTTGATAAGCGGCAGCCGGCCACGCGTCTCGCCGTGGTCAAGAGGTGATCGGGATCGGGCCTCCGACTCTGGATGCGAGGTGTTTCCAAGGCGGCATGGAAAATTTCTTGTCTGGCGATCCGCCGACTAGATTAGGTGGCAAGTGGGCCGATTACCTCGCCAAATTGCAAATTAATACATTCGCGTCGCGCCACTTTTTTCCCACAACTATGGTTACTCATGCGTCGGAGGAGAAGCCTCCATGAAATCATGAGTGCCCGTTTCAGATAATAAGAGAGGACGTCCGTAAGCACTTGGCCTTGACTGTGAATTGTCGCCCGCCGTCTGATTACGAATTTCGGGCGAAGTTTGGGAGTCACCTCTACTTTCGTTACAGTTTTAAAAGCCCTAAAATGGTTAGATCTCTCCAAAATCATAATTCTCCAAATTTTCATGCGGGTTTTTTAAGGTTCTTTTACTTTTTGTATAGAACATTTTTCAAATTTACTGAAATATCAAAAAGTTAAGAAATTTGGGAAAATGTTGGATTTTTGATTCGACTTAAGGTTAACGGTATTTTAATTAATGAGAATAAGCTTTGGTTGAATATAAAAAACCTGATGGTGAAAATCTTTTAATGTATTAAATTAATTTTCAATCTGAGTTATAAATAATCTGACAAAGCGTGACTACCCAGTTATTTTCATTAGAGTTACACAAAGATCGAATCATTGATTTTTTTAATGCGTATTTGGTTTATTTTTGCTGTCTTACTAATTGACAAGTGCGCGTATAAACCAGCATTTCGTTCAAGTGGAATAACATTTCGTGGCAGTTGGCCCAGTCACACCCGAAACAGGCCGAGACAGACCCACTCACCCACTAATTATACCAGAGTCACCCCCCAAAAGTGAACTCTGATCGGTGCAGACTAGTCAGCGGTTCGAAAATAACCCCGAAAACGTCACGACAAGAGAGCTTTGTTCCCAATGCTTCCTGCTTTCTCTTCGGAAACCTAAATAAATGTGCTTTTATTGCCAGGCTAATTCTTATCGCCTGGCCACGATGATTTACACTCCCCAAACAGGTCTGCTGATTGTCAATACATATACCTGCAGACGACACCTGTCGTTGGTTTTAGCCTAGTTTGTTTATTATTGTTTTTTTGCCGTGCTAATCCGTCTTGACCTCCAAAAATTGCCATGGAAAATTGCTTTCCCCATTTCTGATTCGTGTCGCAAGTGTTTATATCCGTTTTGAGCGCTGAAATCATTCACGATTTAGCTCAGTCACGATTTTTGTTTATCAGAAAAGCTTTCAAAGCTCTTTGATCTGCTTACCATATCCACATTTCGTGCTAAATTCTAAATTCATTCATTTAATAGCAACAATTAGGCGAGCATTGACAGTGACTGCTGTTTGTATGCGAACTGGGAGGTCATTAGAAATGTTTAAAAAATTATTCAATTTACCAAGCGACTGATTGCTCAAAAAATTAACTCAAAAAAGTTGGGTTTTGATTTGATTTCTTTTAATAATAATTGCTTTGTGTGAACCTTTTAATAGTGCTTAGTGTAGTTAGTCAAAGACTATTAGCAGCTGTTGAATGCTCACTGTACATACATATGGTATGTACAATATAGAAAACATTTTGTCGGTTTATGGCATTGGCTGTTGCCAAGTTCAGAACAAAAAGGGAAAGGCACATAAGGTGAATAAAGTACTACAATGTTTAAACTTTTAAGAACGATTGCTGTGAAAATGTTAGCATTGCTTTGGATTAATTTTTTTTGAGTAATTATACTCTAATTTTTATGACCAATAGACACATTTTCTTTATCCATATTTCCTCGCAATTGATATGCGGAAGAATTTATGTAAAATATAAGTAAATATACCAAAACCAGATGACATATTAAATTACCATAGCTAAAGCTATTAAGTAATTGTAAAAATTGCTAAGCTATTATTTTTACCTCCGCGAGTATACATATTTGGCTAGCTTTGAAATTAGGTGGCTCTGTTTGAATGCAGAGAATCGAATTAAGTCTTCGTCGGGGCAATTAGGAAGCCTCGAATTACAGTAAGTGATCCAATTGTGATGGCCGGGGTAATTAGCATAATTGTGGGGGACACCCGGTACATGGCACCCATTTGCGAACGCCACCGGCGCGTGCTCGATGTAAATACTATATATATACGATATATTTTACTATAGAATGCAATATGTGTTTCCTCATGGCCGTGTTTCTTTATTTGCAGGGAGGGCAACCACCCCGATGACTATTCTCGGGGCCTCACCTACCGCAAATTGTTGGAGGAGGTCTGCCGCTTCGCCAATGTGCTGAAGGATCATGGCATCCGCAAGGGTGATCGCGTGTCCATCTACATGCCCATGATCCTGGAGCTGCCCATCGCAATGCTGGCCTGTGCCCGCATCGGGGCCGTGCACTCGATCGTCTTTGCCGGTTTCTCACCGGACTCGCTGGCAGAACGGATGTTTGACTGCAAGGCCAAGCTGCTCATTACCGCGGATGGAGCCTGGCGCGGTGAGAAGCCCCTGTACCTGAAGGCCCTTTGCGACACAGCATTGGAGAAGGTGGAGGAGATGGGCCACTCCGTTGAGAAGTGCATTGTGGTGTCGCATCTGAAGCGCGTTACACCCTGCCAGCCGGATCATGTGGAGGAGGAGATACCGTGGACCGACGATCGCGACTACTGGTGGCACGAGGAGATGGAGGACAAGGAGCCAGCCTGCTATCCCGAATGGATGGATGCCGAGGACCCGCTGTTCATGCTCTACACCAGCGGCTCCACCGGCAAGCCCAAGGGCGTGCTCCACACCACCGCCGGATACCTGCTGTATGCGGCCACTACCTTTAAGATCGTGTTTGACTACAAACCCGGTGACATTTACTGGTGCACCGCCGATGTGGGCTGGATCACTGGACACACGTACGTTGTGTACGGACCGCTGGCCAATGGCGCCACTTCAGTGATTGTAAGTGGCCTGATTAGGTCTCTTTTAGAGTCTGGAATTTCCAACTAATCATATTTATTGCCTGTCTTTTGCAGTTCGAGGGCACTCCGTTCTTTCCTGGAAACGATCGCTACTGGAGCGTCATCGATAAGTACAAGGTTACACAGTTCTACACGGCTCCCACGGCCATCCGAGCGCTCATGAAGTTCGGCGAGGGACCCGTACTTAAGCACAATCTGAGCGGACTCAAGTAGGTTCCTTGAAACCTTTGAAAATTTTATATAAAATCCTTTTCTTGTTGTATTTTAATATTTATTTTTATATTATCTTACAGAGTTTTGGGCAGCGTGGGTGAGCCCATTAATCCCGAGGCCTGGCTCTGGTACTACCGATACATTGGCAAGGAGCAATGCTCCATTGTGGATACCTTCTGGCAGACAGAGACCGGCGGACATGTCATCACACCGCTTCCTGGAGCCACACCCATGAAGCCTGGCTCGGCTGTGAGTAATCCCTTTGCAACCAAAACAGAATTTGAATTAAATTGTGTCTTCTATACAGTCATTCCCCTTCTTTGGCGTCAAGCCCACTTTGCTGGATGAGTGTGGTATCGAGATCAAGGGCGAGGGCGAGGGCTACTTGGTGTTCTCGCAACCTTGGCCTGGAATGATGCGCACTCTGTATAACAACCATGAGCGCTTCGAGGACACTTACTTCTCCAAGTTCCCTGGTTACTACTGCACTGGCGACGGTGAGTTTTGCTAATGCGTTTTTTTTTATAGAAAATTCAGCTGTTTTAAATGTAAACATTAGTTAAGACTCCTTTCTCAAGTTTTTTACTAATTTTATATTACATTTTATTTAAACAGGTGCCCGTCGCGATGCCGATGGCTATCTCTGGATCACCGGCCGCGTGGATGACATGTTGAACGTGTCCGGTCACCTGATGTCCACCGCCGAGGTAGAATCCGTTCTCACGGAGCATCCTCGTGTGGCTGAGTCGGCCGTAGTCTCCCGTCCGCATCCCGTGAAGGGCGAATGCCTCTACTGCTTTATTACGCCAAATGAGAACGAGGTGTTCGACCAGAAGCTAATTTCGGATCTAAAGAAGATGGTTCGCGAGCGCATAGGACCCTTTGCCATGCCGGACGTCATTCAGAATGCACCCGGATTGCCCAAGACGCGATCTGGCAAGATAATGCGTCGAGTCCTGCGCAAGATAGCGGTGAATGATCGCAATGTGGGTGACACCTCCACACTGGCCGACGAACAGATTGTGGAGCAGCTATTTGCCAACAGGCCCGTGGAGGCTAAGTAGATGGAAGAAGGCATACCTTTTCCCGAGGCTTTCTCCGGCTTGCCACACCGACCACTCTCCGCTCGGCCATCGCATTTTTACGTTTCACCCGGTGTTACGTAATCCTGTAAATCTCCCCCTACACTTATAATACACCTACTGCTTAATGTTGGTCCCGTTCCGGGCTACGGCGTGTTTAGCATTAGCCCCCTCTAAACTCTACCTAGTTCGTAAGCCAAGGCGTGTGCGTAAGTAATCGGCCGGATCCACGTCTGTCTATCTATTTGTGTTTCTTGCCGCCTGTTCACCGTAGTAGTTGACACTCGCTCGCTCAGCACGCACACACCACACATTTTTCACAGCTCTTTCGTTTCTTTGTTGTAGTCGTAGCCTAAGTTCTCGCTAATTCGTATTGTGATACAAATTTAATTATATATCTTACTTAATACTTATGTATGTATTTTTAGTAGAATTGATATGAGACAAAATATATACACGATTCCAGTTGTAGCCACAAAATAACACCACAGCTCTCATATCCTTTTTGGTTGTATACCCTTATTCCTTATCGTTTGTAGATTCTCTTCTCTCTCTTATTTTCCACATTTTGCAGGTCTGAGAAGGCGCCCACGCACGTAAGTCCGGAACCGATCGGGGACTCGGTTTCCTCCCCTTGTCCCACTAGCCCGTAAGTTTGAGAACGATACATATCAGTGTCAGCATTCCTGCATACGATCTATACATGTTAAGGCGAGAATATCGCTGTAAAATACTATATACACCGCATATACTATATATGTTATATATTTATGTTATACGGTCAGAAGACTTACTGCAACGAAACATATCATGAAGTTACTGCGCAAGCCTATAAATATTATATAGAGGATATTATTACTGTTAGAGCCCGTTGTTGTTTTGGGATCTTGGATCTCGGTATTGAAATGGTGACGATGGAGATCATGGAGATTGGCTGATTTAGGGGGCAGCCGTTCCCCGTCTGATTGTAAAAAGATTGTTAGGAAGAAGGCTATTTACATATCAATATATATTTATGTATTATGTATGTGTATAAAATAAAGTTTATTGTTTCAATTCCTTGTTTTAACCTGCAATTCTAGCAGATGCCGGACTCTTCACATTAACCTTTTTTGAATCTTTTTGAAATGGATATCTTCGGGGTTATATTTGGATAGTTTAAGTTATAGTTTTCATATTATATATTTCATAAACCTTTACTGTATGGGGTTTTAACTTGAAATTATAATTGAATATATATCAGATCGTTATGGCTTAGCTGTAAACTTCCAAACTAGGCAGTGACATCTCAGCCACTGACACACTCGTTCAGTAGACTTTCGGCAGGGACTGCGACTTCCTGGTGGCAGAGTTTGGGTGAAATTAGGGTCAAAAACGGGGTAACGAAAAACAACACAACGTCAACATGCCGGAAAAAGAGGACCCTAAGGGTGGCGATACTGAGGAGAAGAACGCCGCCACACGCTTCGGCCTCGAAGATCATGAGGCAAATCAGCAGGATGCAAGAGTGACCACCTTGCGGTCGGATCACCAACGGCGTTCCTCAATGATGACAATGGACGCTGGAAAGCGCTCCAACAAGTCGACCTCTCGGATAATGAGCGTTAACGACCAATGGTCCATTTCCAATAGCCCTGTCCAGGAGCGCCAATCAGAGGATCCGGGTCGGGACGAACGCAAGGCCGGCGATGATCCCCAATCGAATACATTGCTTTTAGGCAAGTCCTCGACTAAACTTTCCGAAGCGCCAATAGTCTACGATGCTGACAGCTCCGAAACGGATAATGAAGGCAAGAGCGTAGTCACCACGCTGGTTACACCAGCAATCCAAAATCTGGCGCCTCCGCTAAACTTATCGCCGGACGGTGTATCGGAAGTGGATGAGTACAAAATGAAGCCACCAAAGCAAAGGCCAGAGGATGTGCCTTTGCCACCGCCCATGACGATCACGCCTCGCGAATCCAAGTGCTTGAATGCGGCCAATAGCACCGACGATGTGCAGAGCTCCGTAAGCAAGTTAACCAACACAGACGTGACTTTTCATCCGTCTAAGAAGTTCGCCACCAAGGGCACCAACACGTCCGGCACCATGATCGCACAGGAAGAGTCAGAGGCGGAAGAAGACACCTTCCTGCCGGAGTCATTCTCCGCCAGCGATCTAAAGAGTCTATTTCTGCTAGCCTGCCGCGAGGTAAGATCGGCGGGTGAAATAGCGCGGCTACACAATGAGAAGCAGAAGATTTCCAAAAAACCGGAAGACACTGACCCGGACGACCGCACCGATAGTTTGGTCGAGAGCACGTTCATCAATGCCATCAGCTCCCGATTTCCCGATCACATGTATGTTGCAGGGGTTTCTTTCTAAGTCTTCTATTAGTAATGACCCTTCCTTGTGTGCAGATTCATTACCGGGGAGCGAATCGCCAAATCAGAGTCTGGAAAGGTGGAATTGACAGATGAACCAACCTGGATAATCGATCCCATCGATGGGGCAATGAATTACGCCCACCACTTTCCATACTATTGCATGTCCGTGGCCTATTTGGTGGACAAACGAACAGAGTTCGGTATTATCTATAATCCGCCCATGAAGAACATGTACACCGCTCAGCGGGGCAAGGGAGCGAAGATGAACGAAAGGACGATCCGGACAACCAACCAGTCGGACTTGTCCGCAGCACTGATTCTGCAGGAGTTCGGCTCGGGGGGCAACGAACCCCAAAACCGCATGGCAATGGAAAACGCACAGCGTTTGACTAAAGTTGTGCATGCGTGAGTAACTTTGCTTTCATTTTGCCATAAAGATATCCAGGAGTTGAATTCTTCACAGGATGCGCTCCATTGGCTCCCCTGTTATGGGCCTGGCCATGGTGGCGTCTGGTGTGGCAGATGCCTATTTCAACTTCGGACTGCACGTTTGGCACATGGCCGCTGGCGTGCTCCTGGTCACCGAGGCTGGCGGCGCTGTGATGGACCCAGCTGGCGGCGAGCTGGACATCATGTCCCGTCGGTGCTTGGTTGCGGCCTCAGATCGTCTAGCCCGAGACCTTGGCAGCCGGTTGGATCAGTGCTATCCATCACCGCGAGACGACGAATCGAACAAACCGGAAATGCATGACTTTACCAGCCAGACGGACTTCCCCGATACCGAAAGCTCGGAAACGGAAACCAACCCACTTCACGCCTAAACTGTCCATCAGGAAGTCCAGCTAAAATTCGCCGATTAAAAGTACATTTAATAAATCGACAAAACTGAGGTTTTTAGCCGAGCTACAGACAAAAAACATGCATTTTGAGAATTCAAATGTTGGGATCAAATCGCGGTCTTTACACTTTTAGTGTGGCCAGGTGTTGCGAATGGGGAATTGCTGGTTGGTATCGACTTAAGAGTGACCAGTAGTTTCGATAGCATCGATAGTAACTATCGAACTTTTTGCAGCCCTAAACTGACTTTTAATTAAATTAAAACTCGCAACTTTTCGGTTTATTTGCGGTTCATTGCAACGACGCGATTCGCAGAGACAGCACACCACAAAATGGGCGATAGCGTGGACCTGGAGAAGTGCTTCGAAGTGGTCAGCAATCTGGTCTCTGAGGCGGGACGGGTAAGCAAGCTCAGCTGTGGAAAAACACTTTAGATTCCTATGGGAACCAATGGAATTTTCCTTCGTTTGTTTACACCAGCTGATTGCCCGGAACAATGAGACGCGCCAGGAGTTTGTGTGCAAGAGCAACGACATCGATCTGGTGACGCAGACGGACAAGGATGTGGAGCAACTGCTGATGGACGGCATCCGCCGGCACTTTCCTGATCACAAGTAAGGCAAATCTTTCCTTGGAATACTTGGCTTCGAATCCTTTATGACCGTATTTGTCAGGTTCATTGGCGAGGAGGAGAGCAGCGGAGAGGCTGGTGTCAACAAGCTGACCGATGCCCCAACCTGGATCATCGATCCCGTTGACGGCACCATGAATTTTGTCCACGCCTTTCCGCACTCTTGCATATCCGTGGGACTGAAGGTGAACAAGGTCACCGAGCTGGGCCTGATTTACAATCCCATGCTGGAGCAGCGCTTTACAGCGCGACGCGGACACGGTGCTTTCTACAACGGCCGCCGGATCCGTGTGAGTGGCCAGCAGGAACTGGGCAAGGCACTCGTAACCAGCGAGTTCGGCACCACGCGCGACGAGGCCAAGATGAAGGTCGTAAACGAGAACTTTGAGAAGATGGCGAAGAAGGTGCACGGGTGAGTCTTATTTCGGAATTCATTTAATACAAATATTAATTTCTCATATATTTCGCTTATTTAGCTTTCGCGTTCTGGGCTCAGCTGCCCTTAACATGGCCATGGTGGCTTTGGGTGCCGCTGACGCTAACTACGAATTTGGCATCCACGCCTGGGATGTGTGTGCTGGCGACTTGATTGTTCGCGAAGCCGGTGGAGTGGTCATAGATCCCGCTGGCGGGGACTTTGACATCATGTCGCGAAGGGTCCTGGCAGCAGCCACGCCCCAATTGGCGCAGGAAATCACTAAAGTGCTGACGCAATTCTACCCGCTGCCCCGAGATGACTAAGCTGGCCAAATGATGAAATACTTGCATTTTATTTATGGTATATTCACCGACTTAAGTAATGGCTCTCCATTCCGCAACAAACTACCAAAGGCATTTGTACCGACCACTTGTACCTAACGAAGGAAATGAATGTGCGTAGTCAAGGATATTCAAAATTAAAATTGTTGTGCAAACAATACAAAACAAGAATTGTACCCTTGCTAAACCCAAAATCGTATTGTTAAAGTCTCCCATTAAAAGTTGTCAAATCGGAATAATCTCTGCCTGGGCTTTATCTCCGGAAAAAATAAGTAGTTTTCTGACCCAAAGTTCTTTATCAAACCAGTGAAAGACATTTGTTTGTTTGCTTTTCTGTAATTTTATTACAATCTGCGTATGTATTACTCGCTTTCTAATTAGTTTTCGCAGTGTTCTTATCGTCTTTTGTTTATATATTCTGTTTTTTGCGGCTTAGTGTTATGTATATTGTTTGTTTTTTTGCTTTTTGTTCTATTTCTTAGTAAGTTAGTAAAGCGAGCTGGCTGGCCTTGTATATCCGATAATTGTGAATGCCCTGTACTGGGAATTGGAATGAATGGGATTGGATTCACCGCAGACAAAGGCGGGCTGTGATTAGTTAGGAGGGGTTCGGACCTCTGGGTTATACAGGGCATTGCAAGGTCGACGAAGTCGACTCTTTGGGGGAGTGTTCTATGGGGGCTTGGATCTGGTAACAACAGCTAAGCAATGTCTTGCATATTGATATATGATTAGTGTGTGTATCTGGCCGATTTTGCACTGTATTCGAGTAGAGCAGAGATAACAAGCCATGATCGTAGGAAGTCGGCCTTCTCAGGGGGTGGTGAGCTGCTGTATTTAGCTGAGTATTTTGGACTATCGTAATACCATTTTAAAATTTGACACATCATTTGAAAAATGTAATCAAAGCTACAGTAGGTAAAAAATTGTATCTATATATTTATTATATAATATATGTGTATGTATGTATATAATAGTTAGGTTTAAGTTAATAATGTAATTAAAAATCTGTTGTTTCTGGTTTGTTGTCGTTTTAATGCTACATTCACAAGGTTCCATTATGCGCACTGGTTTACAAAATTAACACAGAGATTTCTTGGGGTTTGTGCCTGGATCGAAATAATAGTTCGTGGCTCTGCATGGGGATCGGGTGAGAGGGAACATAGCAAGCGTTTGTTTTTTCTCTAAGATATTGCGAATCGTACTCTATAAATTGATGTATATAGATCTATATATTGATTTCGATATTCTAATTCAATAAGCGAAAGGTACACATGGAGCATAAAACGGCAGCCGCGATTCGCTCGGGGCCTTGATCTGATCCTGGTCTGGATCGCAGCTGCCTCTCTCTACATTTAATATTTTCCTTTGTCACACTAATAAAATTTACAAAAATGTTCTATATAAATTCAACAATCAATGAAGAGCTTTAGAGAAGAATCCATTTTGATTTTTACATACATGTATTTGATATATAGATAGATTTAAATATATATGTATATGTATATTTATCCGTCGTCCTCCATGTAAACTTAACACACAAATTTAGCACCAATCCATTCAAAAATTGATCAAAACAATCTGATTGTTCCGAGTTATACAAATGAAGCCTTAAAGCACTTAACTTAGATGGTGGCGGTCTCTAGCCCAAGGAGCTTAAACATAGGGGGTCTCAAGGGATCAAGGATCTTAAGCGAGAAACTGAACACTTTCTGAATGGAGAGAGAACCCTCCGGGGAGATGCATGTGGGGAAGCTTTAAAAAATAATCAAGTCGCAGCGAGTTAATGTTAAAAATTAATTTAAATTTATTTACACGCAGATACAATAAACGCATCGATCTTCAATTCGAAATGATTTAAACTAAGGCGTAGAATTATCATGTTGCATATATGTATAGAAGTATGCTATATATCATATTGTATCGTATGGGATCTCCAACTTTTGCAAGCAAAGGAAAGGGGTCTTTTTGCTCTTCTCGACTACACTAAATCCGTATCTCTAGATGTAACGTACACATATATCCGATATCGTTTATAGTAGTTAATAATATTTAAAAAACCAGTATTTATCGAACTTTAACGCTCGCTCTTCAGTCGAGTTCTGAATAGATGCCTTGGATAGCTGGCCAATGATGAGAGATGGGGATGGGGCTTCCATTCTAATCCCTTTTCTCTTCCTCTCCCTAATATTGCCTGGCTGTGCTTGGAAGGATGCTTGGATGGGGCGAAGGTGATGCGGTGATGTTCGGTGTGGAGCTTGATGAGTCAACGATGAAATAAATAATTTATGTTTGCGCATGGATATGTTCAGCGGGAAGCGGGGGAGTTCGAGGCTCGAACGCTCCAGCACTGCTGCGAGTAGTGATGGGCGAGTACTAGTGGGCTTAGTGAACTATCTCCAGTAATGCTGAGTAGACGTGTATCTGATCTCGTGACCCTCCTCTCTCCTCTGTCCTCTCTCTCTCATCTCTACATGCTACGTTGCTTAAGCCTACAAGTGGTTGAATATTTTTTGTTGCGGTTGCTTTGCACGGCCCTGGGGATCGCCTCTCCCCCTTCCTACAGCTCGTCGTCGGCCTTCGGGATGTCGAAGATCTCGGCGAAGAGTGGCGGCAGGCGCAGCTTGGTCCAGCAAGTCCGCAGCCAGTCGAGATGTGAGAAGTGCTTGGCTCCCAGCGAGCGCAGCTCCGGTATCTTCGCCTCCAGCGCCGGCATCAGCTGCAGCGCCTGCGGTGAGCCGGCCCTTGAGCGCAGGATCTGGACGCGCAGCGCCTCGGCCACCAGCTCCCTGGCTCGTCCGATCACCTTTGGCTCGCTGAGCCCCGCCCTGTCGGAGGCCAGCAGTACCATGGCCGAGAAGAGGCCGATTTCGGTGTCGCTAAGACCGTACACGTTCAGGGTATTGGCAAAGTTCAGCAAGGCGTTCACAAAGTCCGACTGTAAGGTGGCGGGAGTTGAAATGAAATTGGAAATGAGTAATTTTAATTTCTCACATCGTAGAGTATCTCCAGTTGCTGGCGCGTCAGGTAGGCTCCGTCGTCTAGCGTCAGGGTCGCCTCGTTGATCAGGCGCGCCACGTGCGTCAGCCAGACCTCGAAGAAGCCCAGCTTGATGAGTATGAGCTGGTCGTCTTGGGTGAAATCACAGAAGCCAGGTACGCGTTTCGCAAACTCCACAATCCGCTGCACGCCGGGCGTCACTCTAGCCGAGAACTGCTGCCACAGCCAGATCTTCTGGAACTCTAGGCTCTCCGCCACCGTGTTGGCAATCTAAGGAAGAGAGGAGTTTAATTTATTAACTGATTCGAACTGGTTAACCCTACTAATTCGGTCTATACTTACCCCATTCTGTGGCACCGTCACTGGTCGCCGCATCAGATCCCGGGTTAGCTCCTCCGTGTAGGAGCAGTTCAAGCGATGGGCCTGCGACACGCACATAATCACATCGTAGACGGTTAACTCGTTGGCGGTGCCCGCCAGTCCGTCGTGGCACATGCCCACCTGATGGTGGTGGCCCCCGACCTCTGTGCCGTGCTGCACCATGCTGCTGCCCACCAGTTGCTGGTGTCCACCGACGACGACGACGCCTACGCTTACGCCGCTGCCGCCGCTGGCATTCAGGCCGCCGATGCCGCTGGTGGCAACGCCGCCGCTGCTGTTGTTATTGTTATTATTGGCACTATTGCAACCGCCGAGCTCCGAAGGTGAGGAGGCGATCGAACACATTTGTGGCGTTTGTGGAGTACTCGGTGTCTTCACTCGAACACCGCTCACATGCGGTTGCTGTTGGTTCTGCTGCTGCTGTTGCTGCTGATGTTGCTGTTGCTGTTGATGTTGCTGCTGTTGCAGTAAATGTTGCTGCTGCTGTTGTAGCTGATTTGGGTGCAGTGCAGTCCCAGGAGTGTCATCCGCATTGAGCGAGGATGGGGCGCCGGCGGCGGAGGAGGCGGCGGCTGCTCCGTTCAGCTCACGGGAACGCTTGGGAACGCGACCATAACGTACAGCTGCAAATGGGTTAAAAAAGATAGAGAAAGGTTAATGAATAAATTTTAAAACATTTCCTAAAAGTAATCACTAGACAAAATAACATACTAAATGATAAAATTCTGCTTAAACAAATGGAGACTCCGATTTTGTTCTATTGTGGTTTCCTATTTTTTAATTCAAATGGAAAAGAACCAAAAATATAGAATAGAAAAATATACTGCATATCCGGATAAGAAAATAAATGAACAAAAATGGAAATATAAAATTTATGCATTAACTTCCGCACATATTTCCTTGGCCGCCCGAAAAGTATGCCACAAAAAATAGTTTCAATTTTACATTTCACGTACATTTTTTCGACATGGAAATTAAATAATCTTGAACCCATAGAAATAGTGCGTATTTTGCGTTTTATTTTGCAGTTTGTTTATTTATTAGTCATTCGACTATTTAAATTTATAAAATTCGTTCCCTACAAAACAGCCAATTAACTTATAAGAGCGCGTTGCGTAGCGTATAGCGAATGATCTATACGCGTGTTTAGTCGAAAAAGTGGAAAATCTGGCACACGCATAAATCTTACAAATGCGTCACACACTTGCGGACACACTCGGGTATCGCTGGCTGGCCTTTCTTTGTAGCAAATTGCCAACATTTCTGTGCTATCAACTAGAAAATTGTGTGTGTCCTGTCCCACAAGTTGTTGCTGGTGGTGTTCGGCCTGTCGAAATGCGATATGCACGCTGTCGCTGCGAAATAATTCAATTTTCCTGCCTGTCGTTTGAAGTGCTCATTAGCCTGAGGTTTTTCGGCATTTTCGCAATTTGCGTATTTTCGCCCTCACAATTCTTGCTGCCCGCCTCTGCGGCTTTTCGGCTTTTCAGTCTGGCCGAATTGCACATTGTGAAATTTTTGCTTTGTGCAACCGAGCACTATACATATTTTATTAATTAAAATCGCATTTGGCTGCCCAAGAGAAGCAGACAAACTGCTCCAGTTGCCGGCTTTCAGCGCTCACTTTATCAGTGGGACATTGACCCACTGCGCTCAATATGGAGGCAAAAGCGGCGGCAAGTGATTTCGTTTTTCCTCCTCTTGCCATACATGTCTTGCACACTTGAGGCCAAGATACTAGGATCTTAAAACTAAAAGGGAACAAGAAAATCTAACAAGAGATCTTAGCTATTTTATAGAATATGTTGAAGTTTATAGTATGTATTTATTATTATTTATTTATTATTTCAGGTTAGATTAAATACTTTGCTAACCTCTTAAAGAAAATATGATTAGCTTGTTTAAATAGCTATAAATCTATATTCATTTTTAAAATATTAATATGTATTGTAGAAGTTTTAAATTCAATCCTTCAGATAAATTTATTTAATATGAAAATTTATAATAATAATATTATGAATTAAACATATCAATAAGCATAATATGAACCCAGAAATGATGCTAATCAAGCTAGTAATTCTTCAACTAAATCCTAAACAATCTAAACTAGATTCCATCTATATTCATGACAATACCATGGAGCTAACATTGTTGCTAATATTTTGACCTCAACTGTTTTGTGTTAATGTACGGCTATTTTTTTCTTCGACGGCTACTTCTGCCGCCGGCGATTTCCAAACAAAACCGACACAATAACAACACTAATGACGACAGCCGCCTGCTCTTACTATGCGTCAGCGTTTCGGGCTGACAACATCGTAAAATCGTTAAGTAAAATATAAACCAAAAGTGAAAGAAACTTCGCATGCATTGCGCATACGCAGCGTTGGCCGCCGGCAGCCGGGAAAACTTTTGTGCACGCAAAGCATCAACAACAGCCAGCAGCAGCTGGCCAAGTGAAAGATGGCCAACATACTGACCCATTTATGGCACACCATTATACCATGGGATAACCGCAGCTGCTGTTGCTGCCTGAGGGTCGAAAAGGTCATTTGCACTACACAGAGGGAAATATGTGGGAATATTACATTAGTTTTGGCATTGAAGATAATTTAATTATACCTTCGTGTTAAATACAAATACTTTTAAATTTAAATTAGATAAATATTACTCTAAATTAAAAATATAACCTATTAAACACTTACTCAAACTCATAATTTTTTATTATGAACAGTGTAATTTTAAGAGTTCTCTTAAATGTAACTCAGCTCTAAAAACTGTTGCTACTTTAAGGAATATATCTAAGACTACGTCAGGTATTTGTACTTTGCTTAACCCACTAATTAAAGCTCCTAATCATTAAGAGTAACTCCACGATATATATAGAGAAAAAACCTTCTCCACAGATACGCAAGCTGGCTTCTCGTGTGGAATGTCGAATGACTGACCCACTTAGGTGCGTTGCGAGTATTTTGCCAGCTATTAAAGTCACCGGAGAGGTGCGGGAGCTTCCCCTGACCTTAGATGGGCGGCAGCATAATCGCATTATGGTCGCCTCCAGACGAGGTTCCAGCCTTGTCACGCTCGCAAGCCGGGCTTCGGGGTTCTCATTGTGCCCGCTCTCCGAGTCACGCTCTTCACCGCCCACCGCAAGAGACGCGGCTCATAAAGCGTCGTCTCGCTGGCGTTAATTGTCACAGCTCGTAAATTAATTATGGCATAATTCGCACACACATGTGGGCAATATGGGGGGTATATATGTATATAGTGGGGGGTATATGGAGTCTAAGAGGGGGAGTGTGCACAATGCTCGGACATTGGTTTTTGAGGCTGCCACCTTCGATGCCGCTAATTGCTCGTGGCGGGCACTTTTCGTTCTTGCTCTGTTTGTTCTAAGGTGTTTTCAATTAGCGACCGATGGCGGGTTCCACTTTGCTATTTCATTATTGATTTTGCAGATTTCACCGCTGAGAATCTGGCCAGGGAAGTGGAGCAGAGCGGAGTGGAGTGCCCATCATGGCCGAATCGGGAGCAGCTCGAAATGGTCCCAGCATAATCCCCTCGTCATTACTTATTCAATCGACCTGGACCCCGGGCCTGTCACCTGTCACCACCCACGGAGGTAGCTCGTTCCCCCCCCATTCAGAGCAGGTCAACACCATCCATTACACACCAGCCAAGTCGAGCCATGCCATGCCATGCCATGTGATGCGGTGCCATGCAGGCCATCCAGGCCAGGCCTTTCCGGGGAGCCCACATAAATAAGCGGAGCGTTGCTGGCCTAAGCTGCAACTTTTTTTCCCAGCTAAAAGCATCTTAAGTGATTTAGTGCAGCCAAATGACGAGCGAGGAGTGAGGAGTGGGGAGTGAGGAGCAAGGAGGGGCGGAAAACTCGTTTGGAACAGATTCACAGCAGCACTTGGAAAAATATTCCAAACAAACTAGGATTTTTCAAAAAGGAATTAGTTGCGGAATATAGGTAATGCTTTCTACTTAACTAAGTTGGTTACTTAGGGAATAATTTTAAAATTTATTTTGATCTAACTATTCTATATTTTCAGCGATTTTCCTTAGTTTTCCTTAGTGCACAAAGTAAGGGGGTTCTGGCCATGCCAAGCTCCCACTTCTGGCCGGGGCAAAAAAGGATTTGGGTCACCGAAATCTGAGGCAGCATCGCAGGGCAGCGTCAGCCGTAAAGTGGCCAAATGTGGCCCGCATTTAGACGGCTTTTTTCCCCCCCCACAATTCGGTCGTGGTCTTTCGTCGCTTTTTGGGACGGAATGGAGCGGAGCATTAGCATGCGGAGAGGGCCAAAATCCAACTGCCAGCGGCCAACTGGCAAAGCCAAAGCTCCAGCAACAGCAACAGCAGCAACATGCCAGCCAGCGAGCCGAAGAACCACCTTACGGATGTATACATAATATATAGTTGATATTTTTTCGGCTTTATCGTGCGCATGAATGGCATATCCCCCTGCTCTCTGACCTCGTTTGAGGTCGTTCGTTCACCTGTCGCTGCCGCTGCTGCTGCTGCTGCTGCTGCTGCTGGCTGCACTTTGTGCACACACTACTATACACACTCTTCATTCTTTACTCTACATTTGCATGGCTGCCCGGGTGTGCGAGTGTGCCAGTGTGTGCCGGTGTGTGCCGGTGTGTGCCTTTGTATGCTTGCGTTTACCCAGTTACGAAATTGTCCAAAATGCTGCGGCTTACTGCCACTGGGTGAAAGTTTCTTGTTTGTTTGCCGTTCGACAGACCGAAATGCCAAAGACCTCATTTCAGATACTCTCCCAAAGAAATAAAACAAAACTTAAATGAATAAAAAGCTAAAGGTGGATCTAATTCTGAGGCTATATTTCAATATGTTTTGGGTATAACTTGACTAGCTTCTAGATCTTTGTAACACTTATAGAAACATTTCTATTATAATATGCTTGCGCTACTTTCGTGACCGAATGGTCACAATTTTATGACCAAAATTCTTGTTTTTTTTTATCAGTGTACGAGATATAAATATAAATAATAAATTATTATAAGAATAATCACAAGACAACTTAGAGAATTTTTTTTTTTCAAGAGTTTTATATAAACTAATAATTTTGGTATAAATATTTTTAAATATTTCTAAAGTAATTTTCTAACAGAATCTGAAGAAATTTTTACTAAGTAAAAGCTAAGACTTTTTCCTGAAGCATTTCAATACAATTTAAAGGTTTGTTAAACTCTAGAGATTTATAGCACCAGTAAAAGGCTCAAGTTGAATTAAATATATTTTGTAAATTATAAAGACTAAAAAGCTATATAAATTCTCAACATGTTCACCTTAAAAGGCAAGTAACTCCTTGAAAGTTAAGTCAATCTTTAACCCGAATTTCCCTGAACGCCAGAGGAGAAGTGCATGCAATTTTCGTGGCGTGTAAGAGACTAAACATTACTGTGACGCTTCTTTTGTTTGTGTTTTTTTCTTTTTCCTTTTTTTTTTATATACACATGCACCTGGGTGTGCCCGTCAGCGCGTGTGTGTGTGTGTGCCTCACTCTATCTGGAACAGCTAAAATTGTTAGTTGCGTGCTAAATTTGTTGCTTTCTGCCAGCAGCAGCAGCAGCAGCAGCAGCAACAGCAACAGCAGCAGCAGCAGCAGCAACAGCAACAGCAGCAGCAGCGACGGCAACAACAACAGTTCGCATGCAGCAACCGCCCACTCGTTCGCGGCAACAACAATAGCAACAACCACAAGAAATAGCAGCTAACAACAACAACAACAACAAGAAGCAACTGCAACAACTACAAAATTGTGTCAAGCAATTTGCGTAAATTATCGCCATGCCGTTCAATTTTGCTAGCTTTTGCCTATTCGCTGCCTATTCATGAGGACAATTGCAGTTTAATGACCGTTAAAATTAACTTTGCCTCACTTCGATTTGCCATGACACATATTTATTTGATTTGATTTTTCAGCTGGAAATGGGTTTTGAAGTCAAGAGATTAAAGCTAGGCATAGGAAAAGGAAAGGAAATTCTAATCCATATAGGGAATTTATTAAATTATTTATAATTATATTAAAAATATATGTTCTTATTAATTATTGTATTTAAAATGAAATCAATACATCTTAGTCCACGTTTGCTGGGCAATTCAGAACATTTGTGGGATAGTCACACACAAATAGATCCCTATCGAACCACATTCCCAACTCACAGAAACCCATCGCAGGACACAAATTATCCATACAAATATAGAAGAACCGACAGTGCTGGGCATTGGGCAGGATCTGTCCGGGACGGCTGCAGATCACATCCGTGGTGCTACAATATGAAGGTCCTTGACTGGTAGTACTGGTAGTTGAGGGAGTGGTCCAAGTAGAGGTAGTAGTTGGAGTCGCCCAAGTAGTGGAGGTACTTAAAGTAGTCCAAGTAGAGGAAGTAGTTGGAGTTGTTTCCGGATCAGTTCCTTTGCAAGTCTCATCGGAACTCGGACACTGACCCCACACACAGGCCTTACTGGGTCCATGGAACATCTGTCCAGGATTGCACTTTTTCCTATAGGCAACTCCATTGCCACAGAGATAGTAACCGGAGCAATCGTCGCAGTCTGGCACCATTTCGCCCACTTGATGGCCGGAGCACACGCATATGGTATCGTTGCCACAGGGCAGGGACTCTGCCTCTTGGCCCAAAGAGTTTCCCAGAATAAGCAGGATCATAAGTCCCAGAACTGCAACGTTAATCCTTGGTGCCATGATCTGATATATATATTCCGTAATTCTGCTCACCCGACTTCATGTCTGCTGCAATGCTTGAGAGTCTCAACTAAATCACAGCCAACAATCGAAGTCATTTTATAGCCATTAATTGATAGATAATTTTTAGGGCAAGCTCTTGCTTTGTTGCCAACTGTTGACTTTGCAATTGAACCAATTCCCAGTGGCCAGGTTTGTTTTATAATCAGCTTTGACTTAGATATGGCTCTAAACTATATCATAAGGGAAATGAAGAAACCTATAAACCTATTTAAAACTACTCAAAGAAAATGAATATGAATTAAAAAAGGGGATTTTAATATTTACAACTCAGTAAAAATTAGAAATATTAAGGTGAAAGCTGTTTTCAGATATTAAAAATCATCTTGTTGTCTACTTATTATTATTTACACATTAACAATCAAAATTTCTTTTCCCAGAAAAATTCTCATGTTCTTCAAAATAAAGAACATGAAATAAAACAAAAACTTCCTACTCATATCTCAAAATAAACAATAAGAGCCCCAGGAAATCCTTATCAAAAACATGTGTATAAAATGATTCCGCATAAAAAAAAAAATTCAGCTAAGCTCCAAAGAATGACACCAAGTCCAGGGAAAAGTTATCTCTGGCAAAGAGTGGGGGCAGGGCAGGGCAGGGTCTCGAGCACGTGTTCGCACATCAACGTTTTTGGGGCAGGGCAAACAGTCAGAATATGAATAAAAAATTGAGCGAGAAATCAAAGGCAGCCAGCAGAGCGGCAGCCATATATGCAAATTTTAAACTGACCTACTCCCATAAGAAAATCAAATAAAGCCAAACACAGCCAAAGCCCAAACTCAAACCCATACGAATCGAACGAATTGAAATGAAACGAAACGAACAACGAAACTAAGCGATAGAGAACGGAGGGGGCAATAATATCAAAATTCCGATTCCAAATCCGAAAATAAAGCAAAGAGTGAGCAAATATTTATGCAAATCCCCCAACTGAGGGCGTCGATCTCGGGGCAATCAATCAGATTTTGTGATTTGTGAGAGATTTAACGAACAGCGGGAGGGTGACAGATTCGCGGGCAATTAGCGGGGATTTGGGAGAAAGGTCCGGCATAGTCCGGACTCTGGAGGTGCCAATGGAACCCCTTTCTCTCCGGTGTAATTGCCCCAGCAATGGGTGCTCTGCTCCTCCATTCACATGCCCATCCGAGCTGCTCCTCACCCGTGCCCCTCCTGTTCGTTCACATAACATACATAATTCACTTAAGCGCGCTCAACGAAGCGAGATGAATGACCTCAATTTGAATAGTTGTCCAAACTCGTAGAAGTATATATATATATATACATCGGGGCCTCCTCCTCTGCTTCTCCCCGAACTCCCAGAACTCTCGGGTGCCATTTAAATCAACAAAAGCCAAAAGCCGCCTACTTTTTGGTTATTTTTCTCCTCTTTTTTTGACAATCTCTCGCTTTTACTTCTCCGACGTTCTGTTTTCATGTTGATTGCATTCTTGTAAAATTATTCAAATGCTCCACAATTTTCGGGGCCAGTTTTCTCCCATAAAGCTGGAATCGGGGTTATAATTATAGCTGAAAGGAGTGGCTGCCTCGACGCCTTCTCTCCATCTCTCTCTCGGTAACCGTCGTCACTGAAGCCATCATCATTGCCGTCGTCATCATCATCATCATCATCATTGCTGCTGTCGCTGCTGCCACTGCCTCTGGCATCGTTTTTCTTTTTTATCTATTTGACACAATTCTCTGGGCAAAGTTGAGCTCACCCCGCCCCGCCGGCACTTTGCCCAGATTTCTGTTTAGTGACACAGTTTATATTGCGCGGAGCATGGAGCCGCGTTCCACTTCTCGTCCCCTATCCCCTCCCTCCGCCCCCCTTTCGGTGACTACCTAATTAGATAAAAAACGGAAAAATCCTGGGGTGCTTTGGATTTTTTATTGATTGAGTGGTTTGATCAAAGCCACAAATTATGCAGAGGAAAAATAAGTTAAGAAAGGAGGTAGGATGAAGTAAATAAGAGAAGTTATTACTTTTATAAGTATTTTTATAGTCTAACTACTTTAAAAATTGCACTTTAGTAAATATATAATTAAAATAAGAAATAAAGTAAAGTAGAGTAACAAAAATACGTAAAAATAGGAGCTAGTATCGAGTAAATAGTAGCAAGTACTATCTTTTATAAGTATTTCTAATCTCAAACATTAACAATAATACAAGAAATATATTAAATAGCTTATTGGACTTCATTTTATTAATGCAGTTCCCAAGCATAAATATTCAAATATTTTACTACTACTAAATATTTTTCAACCAAATAATTTGTTTTTTGTCCACTTTAATAACTTTTACATTACCGAACAATTTTACTTCTTGGCCAAGTGCTTTTGTCAGTGCAAATGCCTCCCTTAATGGCTAGAAATTTAGATAAATGACCGGCGACAAGGCTTCATCAGAAATCTGTAATAACTGCTAGCTTCACGTCGGCCAATAAACATTTCAATTAGCCAGCCGATTAACGCAGATTATCATCATCGTCGGCTGCCTGCCAGCCGCCAAATATAAGTATATAACGCATATATGGATTCGGTGGAATTACCAGATCATTAAACGTATTTTGAACCTGCTCGAAAAATGATTTTTCGTGTAACCGCATTGATGCGTTTTTTTTTTTATTTTTGGTCTGAATCGAAATTTAAATTGTGCCTCGGATTAAGCGGCTAAAAACAGTAAAGAGCGTAGATTAAAGAGCGTTTAATGGCCGGAAGCGGTTCTAACTGTAAACAGCGAGGCCGGGCAACGGTGCGGATGAGTAATGCCGCCGAAATAATGCCGCCAGACTAGCGACTTCGAGTGGTCTCTTATCAAATATTTGCACTAAATTGTGCGGCTAAATTAAAACAAAACAAGAACAACGCCAGCCCAAGGCAGACGGCAGACGGCAGCCACCAAAAAAGAATATATATGTATATAGTATATAGTATATAGAAGGAGGAGTAAAAAAAATAGAAGAGGCAAAATAGGTTTCGATGCTCCAATTTATAAGCGGCGAGGAGCGCATTAGCAATTAGCGAATTAAATGCCAGCCCAGCGAGCGCGCGTTTGTGCTATAAATGTTTCAATGAACTAAAAAAGCCTTCGGCTGCCCAGTTCAGTTCATCAGTTCATCGCTTGCTCCGTTCCTCAATCCCTCCGCTGCTCCATTCCGCAATCTCTCATCTCTATCTTGGCTGTGGAGGAGCCTTAATGAAAAAACAAACAATTAAATTAGCCAAGAGGCAAACGTCAGGCTGCCGCCGAAGACAAAAATGCGAATCGACAGCGCAAAACTAGAACGCCGCCGCATTTGTGAGATGCCAAAAGAAATACGCAGATACAGATACACCCAGCGATAGAGCAGCAAACACACAGATACACAGATACAGATATGTGCGAACGCTATAAGAAGATGAGATCAACGATCGCCGGGTGATCGATCGGTAGGGCAGCTGCTGCCAGGCACCCAGTCAGGCAATCAGCCAATCCAATCGAATCTGCCCGTGATTGATTGAATTAATAATACAAATTAACAGCGCCAAGTAGGTAAGATCAATGGTCGAGAGCCAAGTGGAACGCTTTCATCCGCAGAAGCTGCCGGAGTGTCTGCCAGCGATCACAACAAGCCCGATACGGATCATAATAGTGCGGATCGGATCATCGTTGGGTATGTGGATCGATCACTCAAGAAGCTGTGATCACTAATTGAGAGAACAAGGAACACTTGTCAACCTGATGGCTTTATTTCTCTAGAAACCTTTGAGTACCTGCCAGAAGCTGCTAAAAATTAGCATATCAAGATAACAAGTATAAAGAAAAGTGCTATAAATAAAGTTCTAATTATTGATATATCATTATAATTTAAGAACAATTCATTTTAAAACACTAATTATAATTCTTTATGCATTTTCATACTCATATTCAACGAATTAAATTGCTAATTGAACCTTGATCTTTCGATATGAAACATATACTCCATTAGGGATGATTAACTTCCACTTGATCCTGAGTAGCAGTAAGACAACAATCAGAAGCTTTGATCCTTAATTAAGCATAACATTTTGATAGCTTCTTATCGATGAATGGCTTAAGTTAGCCCCTCAATTTGATGATGCCATATAAGTCTCTCTCCCCAGCATAATCAGATCCCCCCAGCATCGATATCAGCAGCTTCCTGTCCAGCGCAATCCCTCCATGGGCTGGCTCCCAGCTCAGCATAATAAGATCAACATCAGATCCGTCACCATATTGTCAATGGAAGTCAACAAGAGTCGTTGTCTTCATTATGATGAGGAGCTCTCTGGCCCAGCGACTGACTGCAAGACGACTCACAGACGATCATTGACCGGGACGTAAAGTTGCAGGCGCGTGAGTGATTTCCTCATCCAAACCCCGATCCGCTCCTGCTGCTGCTGCTGTTGCTGTTGCTGCTGCTGCAGGAGGAGCCCAGGGGCACTGGCCAGTGGCTACCGATCGGGGGGATTGCGGAAGAGGGGCTCGGATCAGTGCGTTGAACTATAAACGTCGTTCTTCGTTCCTCGTTGTTCTTGTTGTGGCATTTCATTCTTGACTTTTTGTTTGGCAACGTCATCGTCATCAGCAGCAGCAGCAGCCACCAAGCCAAGCCACCACGATTACGATCGTCATCATAATGAGAGTCTGGCCCGGAGTTTGCCTGCTTGTTTTGCAATATCATAATCAGTGGGGCCCCCTTACTCCGCCCTGCTTCCCATCGAACTCCGTTGCTCATTTAGCAATTCGGATTCGGTGCAACGAACGCGAATTTCGTTTTTTCGGTGAGTTGTTCTGACTCTGACTCTGTATCTGTTGTTTTTCCCCTCCATTTCCTCGCTCTTCAAAGCACAGTGCAAAGAATAATGCTGATATTGAAGTTAATTTAAAAACAAAAATTAATTTTAGAAAAGAATAATGTTGGAAATGAGAAGAAATAATATAAAATACATAAAAATTTAAATATATGTGTGTTGTTAAGACTTTGCGTAAGTAAAGTGTGTAAGAAGTAACTAAAAATTTCTCAAGTTGCGCAAATAATAATAAAATAAATAAATAATTAAGAAAAATAAAAAATTATTGGATGTAAAATGCTTTTGACGTGAGAAAAAGGGAACAAACTGTATAAACAACCAGCAACACCTGTCTTATGACAAAATGATATATATTATATATATTATATATGTTCTGTAAGTTCGAGTCCCATAAATGTAAAATTTATCATATAAAAATTCTAAGAACTCAAAACTACTACTATTTTTTCTCTCTGTATGCTGTCGATCAGCTGTGGAACGTTAATGTTGCTGCTGCTGCCTCGAGGTCGATCCCTCGCCGTGGATTGCTATCAAAATGCAGCGCTGCCGGTGGTGCCTTCACCCTTTGCAGTCGTCGCCTTGCCGCCGTCTGTCCGCGAGACCCCCTTGCCCCTGCTACTCCGCTCCTGGAAGCCCGCTCACTCCGCCCCTGTGCTCTGTCCGTCCGTAAAGTGTCAATGCACTTGTTCTTGTTTCAGCCTTTGTGCTGGCGAGTGTGTGTGTGTGAGTTTATGCGACTGTGTGATTGTGTTTGCCGGCGCGGTGCGTATGTGTGCGTGTATGCTTGAGTGCGTCGTCTTCACGTGCGTCGCCTCCTGCTGTTTGGACTGCCCCGTTCCCCCGCTCCCCAGCTCCCCAGCTCCTACCCAAATCCCTCTTGGGTCTCACTCACTGCCGGGCACCCAGGTTGGTTCAATCCTTTTGGCTTTCCGTTTTTTCAAGCACTGGTCCTCCTCCAGCAACGGATGCACTGCGACAAAGATTCATAAGCTAGCAAAGAGATTTAGCTAAAATTTAACTAGGGTTCTATTTATCTATTATAATCAAGTAAGTTCTATAGATATAAATAACTAATATTCCAAATAAAAACGTAAAAACTTAGAGATTTCTAATTTAGCAATATATCTCTGACCTGTGTGATGTAGTTTAGACCAAAATGGCTAGATGTTATAATATTATTGTGGTAATATCGTTTTAAAAGTTTTCAAAAATATTATTTTTTAATAATCTATAACTAAAAAAACAAGAAAGTAAGCTAACTTCAGTTAGCTGAATTATATGTACCATTGAATGAAAATCGATCATAACTAAGCCAAAAATGCATTAATTTCAATTCGAAAAGCTCCTCTATGCTAATTTTTAATAGATCAAAAAAGAGTAGTACAAATTTAAAATTTAAATTTTTTTTGTGAATTTTTTAACAAGTTTGACGTTGTAACCCCTTATAAACTTTGAAAAAAATTTAGTAACATTTTTTACATACTGCAAGGATATAATTATAAGACTTCATATATATTAAGATCTTTAAGAAAATTATACTAATTTGAACTTTTAAATATAAAAATTTTAAATTAAAACTCCAAAAACTTAGTTCTTTCGGTGTTTTTTCGCCTTCCTGGCAAACCGTCGTCTGCCTCGAGTGCCGTCTGCCCCAGCCCCTGCCACCATTCCTGACCCCGACGACGCCTCTGCGACCCCTCCTGCGGGCAACCCCTGGCTGTGTGTGTGTGTGTGTGTAAGTTGGGTCGTTGCTTCGTTTCATTTCGTTTCGTTTCGTTTGTTCGCTGGCTGCCTTTGCACTTTGGTGCATCCTTGTCTGGCGTTTGAACTTTTTGTTGCTTTTTCGCTGCGTTGTTTGGCGTGCAATCTTTGTTCGGCAGACGTCTGGCCAGAGTGTTTGAGTGTGTGTGTGTATGTGTGTATCTGAGAGTGTGCGTGGCGAGTATCTGTGTGCATTGGCATTTGACTCCATTTAAAGTTTGCCTCGCTTTATTTTGCAAATAAAATTAACTCCAGCGATTGCCAGCAGCATGGAAGTGGAAGTGCAAGTGAAAATATTGCAGAAAATGTGAGTTTGCCAAGTGCTTATCTCCATCTCCCTTCCGCTGATTGCTTTTTGTGGCACCTTCCGCAATACCCACACCAGTGCAGTCAGTGTTGCATTTGCTAATGAGCCACGCATAAATATGAAATGGGCACACATTAGCTCAGGGGTTAACAGGCAGGCAGACGAGGCATTAGTATCTTTAACTATTCAGGCGAGAGAGAGTGCTGCAGGTGCTTAGCAGACTTTGTTGGTAAGTGCATTAAGTAGACTTAAGAGACGAGGCTCAGAGATTTTTTACTGGAAAGAGTAACTCCCAACTGAAGATATAGAAAGCATTCAAACCCTTCTTAAATTCATCTCAACAATTTAATTGCTTTAAGTCTGAAAACTTAAAATGATGAAGACCCACTTGTCATATCCATTTTAAGCAATTTACTAATTTAGGAGCTGCGCCCGCTTTAACCCAAATAATCCCACTCGTTGTCGTGTTGGACGTGTTAAAGATTCGGATGCAGTCATTTCCCAGCGACCCCGATCCACGCGTTTAACCCACTTTAAACCCGTCTCATTTCGGGCACACTGTCGCTGTGGCCATCGCTGGCAGAGTCATTAGCCAGCCGACAAAAACTCCATTTCCATCTCCATCTCCATCTGTGTCTTTATCTCCATCGAACGAGTATGTCTCGAAGTCGGCCTCTGTTTTCTGTTGCTTGTTTTTTCCGCTGAGAGCCATCAACAGCATTTAATAGGCTCATCAACACACGGAGCCGTCGCTGCAGCTCCACCCAAGCAGCTCCCCCCACTCCTAAGGCGAAAAGTCCCCTTGAGAAACGTAGTAAAAACCCCTCCCCTGCCTTAGCCCCCCCCGTATGTCTTCTAACCGACAAAAACCACCTGTACAACATTTTAATACATTTTGTAATAAAAACAGACGTCATTAAATGGCGACGAGCTACGCTGCTCCGGCTCCACTGGAGGAGGATCCCCTTCTAGTTGCTACTCCCCCAACCGAAAACAGTTACTGCCGACGCCCCTACATCCACTCTATTGTGTTCTCTTTTAGTTTGGTTTCAGCTGGGATCCATTCGGTGCTCGGTTCTATGTTCTCAGTTCTCGGTTCTGTTCTGTTTGGCGCACTGAATGGAGCAGAGGAGCCGACCCGTCTCCATTTGTGGCAGGCAGGCCATCGTCATGGCCATGGAGAGCGAGAGCTATAGCCCCTATCTGTCACTCATATGTGGTTAGTTTTAGATAAAATAGTTGCGGTTCTGATTTAAGAGAAGTATATAAACCTAATGAGTCTAGATTTTAATATTAAAACTCTTAAAAAATCAATTTAAAATTCATTATAAATTCATAATAACAAATATTTTACAGCCTTAAATTAAGTAAATATTCTAAGTGCTTCTGTTTCTTTGCTAACATCATTATTATCCACTGTGCTGTGGTTATGCTCGCCACCTTGCCTCACTTGCGGTTGAATCTACAGACTAAATATGGTTATAAACTATAGTCTCTGTAGAGAGTGAGGTACCAGAATGGGGGTGTCTTTTGTCTGGCACTCGAGTTCTTACAATTTAGAGGTCACTTTGGGCCACTACCAACGGCTGTTACCAACTCAACAGAGTATCGGTTTCTGCGAAAAAGTATCTTTTTGCTGTTGCTACTCGACCTGCCAATGCAGCGAAGCGAATCCATTCTGCGGCGGCTGCCAGTCCAAATCAAAACTAAAACCGTTTGCGGTATATTCTTGGCACAAAACTGTCAATTATGACGAGGGCTAACCAAACACACACACACACACTCAGTTCACTGGCCCACAAAAGTTGATTTTGAAAGTTCTTCTCCGATTGAGTGGCGTTTTGGTTTCTATTTGAAATAATCAATTTCAACCCGAACTGAGCTCTCTCTCTTCTATAGGGTATGGTAATATTTGGATATTTGGCAAACGGTTGACACATCCAATCCATATAAGTTCATTAATGTCAGCGGACAATACAATACAAGAACCCGCCCATCAGCTCGGCTCAGCCCAGTTCGTTTGCTAATGACAATACCCACACACAAAGCAGGCAAAATGAAATTATAATGAATAAATAACAAGAAGCAAGCAAACACATCGCATGAACAGAGAAAGAAAAGTTCATTTGGTTCTGAAAACAAAATCATTTATATATAACAGGTCTTTTAAACAGAACCAGAACTTTACGAAATAAAGAAAGTATCTTAAGAATGAATTAAATATTCTTCAAAGTACTTCAATTGCAAGTTCTACCTCATTTAAACAAATAAATATAAGTATACGCTTCTTCCAGCTAAAAAACATTTTTCTGAAACCTTTAAAAGTATAAATATTTACTTAACATAGTTAAAACCCCCCTTAAAGTTCCTATTTTTCCCTTTTCATTTGGTTTTTCCCAGTGCAAAAGCCGAGAGATACAAATGTATCTGGTGGCGTACAATGGCCACTCGCTCGGCAAAGAAATATGTAGGTCAATTTTGTAATAAACTAAAAGAACTCGGGAGAGATTCTCCCAGGCTGTATCATCTAATGAGCAGGCCCCGGAATCCGTAGGAATTAGAGCCGCAAATGATTTCAGCTGATTCTGGGCGGCACTAGAGTTATGACCGCTTTTATCGCATCACATTTTAGCTCCTTCCCGCGGCTAACCTGTCTCCGTCTCAGTCTCAGTCCCAGTCCGCGTCTTGGCCAAGTCAATTACCCTGAGTTGGGTAATTGGCCCCAACGCTAACTGTTAATGGGCGCTTGACTTGGCTCGGGCTTAACGGTAACAGCAGCAGCAGCAGCAGCAGCAGCCGCCGTTCTGTGACTTTTTGGTCAATGAGCTTCGGATTCAGCCGGGGATTCGGATTCGGATTCGCACTCGGACTCGGATCCGTATCTCATGGATACATATTTTAGTAGTGGCTGTGCTAGTTTAGCTAGCTGGCCGGGCAGATGATTTCATGCTTTTGAGATTTAATTGTTATTCGTTCGGCCTGTCGTCTGTGTGTGCCCGTCATTCGCTAGCTGCTAGCTAGCTAGTTTTTTTTTGTTCAGATTTTCTGATTTTTGTTTTCTGCCTTTGTTTCTGCTTTGCGTTTTAGTTTCATTTTTGGCTTTGGCCAAACCTTGAACCGCACGCGTTCAGTTTATTGGCCGCTTTTTACTACAAATACCGTTCGCTGGCTGGTGGCTCGTTCGCTTCGCTTGACTTCGACTGACTTCTCGATGATGATGACGCCGCCGAACGCTGATTATGACGACGATAAAGATCATCATCGGCATTCTGTTGGGTTATTCGCTTGGCATATATTTGCTCGGGCCAAAGCCCAAGTGTGTGTATCCATCCTCGGAGGAAGGTAGAAGGAGGAGAGAGGGAGAGTTCCTGCTCCTGCCTACTGCCCTCGTTTGGTTTACCTGGCCCAAAATGTTTGTTGCCAGCTGCCTGCTGCCTACTTAACCCAGTTGTTGTTGCATATAATTTATTTATTAGTGCCGGGGAAATGCTTTTTGCCCTTTGATACCCTTTACGTAAAGGATACTGTCAGCGGTATGACATGACTTGTAGCATCAGCTTAGCTTTAACTGTAATCTTCCTTAAGATACTCAAAATTTAACCCTTTTTAGATAAGTTAATAAATCAAATAGGAAAACTATTCCTAACTTAAGCTTGTATCAATTGTCCAAATTATTTGAAGGGTATTCTCGTAGTCGTTTTTACTTTTGTTTAGAGCATTTGATTCGCTTAGCAAAAAAAACTGAAAACGCACAAGGACAACACTTAATGTTAATGAACTCGGCAAACAAGTGCACGGGTGTGAGTTCGAGTATCTCCATCTGTATCTGTATATCTATGTATCTGCGTATCTATGTATCTCTCTCTGGGCATTGTTTGTATAGTTTGCGAATTTGTCAACTATTTTATGCGAGGCCCCGGCCATGTGTATGTAGATAAACCGTATTACACACACATAATGGACACAAATGTATTCAGAGAACCGAGATTCACCCGGAGGGGGAACACTCGGGTGCACTGGGAGAAAAGATGAAGTTCTTATCTAAATGTGGGTGATAGAAATGCTCTTTTTAAAAAAGTATTTAACAATGAACTTGAAAGTTATTAAATTCAATAAATATTCTTTAAGATCTGTTCCATCTTATTAAACGATATTGTAGATTTTTGTTACAAAATAAGTGTTACATTTAAAATAACTCCTTTTATAGTAAACAATTTTATTTGTAGTGCACGGAATCAAGGCACGAGCTGCATCTGGAGCCGAGCTGGACTCCGCAGAAGTCGCCGAGACAGCTGCTAATGGGCACCAATAGGACTCTGGGCTCTATGCACCTGTTCACCGGACAACTGGCAACTGGCAACTGCAACTGGCGGCGGTGTTTTTATGTTTCCGGTTCTGATTAGAAGCTGGGAATTCAAAAGCGAGACCCAATCCGCATCGGGAATGCAAATCAATTGCCCGCGGGCAGGAAAAGGAGTCAAATCACAACAGAGAAGGGAACCGAGTAAGAGAAGGAGGCAGGGGCAGGGGCAAGGGGGCAGCACAGCGAAAACTGGCGGATAAACAAACGCCAACCAGTTTCGCAAACGAAACCAGTTTTTTGGGGCCGCGCTGTAAGGTTTGAAATCAGAAGGAAAAATGGAAATTTGCAAAATACTCGCTCGCGAAATAGGAAGTACGATTTCGCCCCACCACAAAGACAGGAAGTAATGCTGGCGACCGATGAACCCTGATTAGTCAGCGATGTCAGTGCGAGGTGATAGCTCCACTTCCCTCGCTCCCGCTGCTTGACTTGACTTGACGTGATATTGCGTATACGCCGCGTATGCTAAATTCGCGAGGCATCCTCGCGTCCTGTCTCCCCCGGAAATGGCTTGAAAAATTTACCATTCAGCTGAGAGGTTATCCAAAAATAGGCTCCTTCTGCTCCGGCTTTGCTTTTCCTGCTGCGTGCGTTGGCTCCTCGTCTCGTTTTTGATTTCGGAAACTTCACTTAAGAAACTTTTTTGTTGTTTTCTTTTTCTTCGTCGTTTTCTCGCTTTAATTTCACTGCTCTGCTTTTGTTAAATTTTATTTTTATTCTGTAACTTTCGGCTGGATTTTTTTTTTTTGTGGGAAGAAGAGTTCTTCTGATTCTCTGATTTTGAAATTCAAATCACACAATGAATGCCCCGAAATCAATTTATGCAACCGTCGGCTTTTCGGTGGGTGTTGTTTTGTTGTTGTTGCTGTTGTTTTGCGAATATTTATTGATATTGAATTTAACGCACTTTATTTTTATTTAATTTTTATTTTAAAGGAAGTTTTGTATGCTTTTGTTTAAAATTGTTTAAATAATTTCTACCTAAAGAGTGGCTGGAAATTTGTGTGTTGCTTGGAGTTTGGGTGTTGCTGCTGCTGCTGTTGCTGCTGTGTTTAATGTTACTACTGCTGCTGCTGCTGCGGTTTGGAGCGTTCGCGTGTCGCGCGCTTGGAGCAACGAGAGACAACTGAAAAGTGTTCCGCTGCTGCTGTTGCTGTTGCTGCTGCCGCCGCCGCCGCTGCTGCTGCTTGTGCTGCTGTTGTTGCTGCTGCTGCTGCTGCGGCGTTCGCGTGTCGCCCGCTTTGAGCAACGAACAGTGCTGCCAGCACTTCGGGTCATACAAAAGCTAAACTATAAAAAGCCAACATATTTTGAAGAAGATTTTAGCCTGAAGTGCTGGGAACATATTGAGCAACATCCATTGGTGTTGCCAAGACAAATAAAGATGTTGTGGAAACTAAAAACTGTGGAAGAACATGTCTAAATCGACTTGGTTGGAGATGCTGACACTCTATGGCTTCAGAGCAGTATAGGTCTGACCGTTACATTCTTTCTGGGTGGGCACTAAGCTATATAAATTAAGTTAATTCTGTGTGTAAAATAGGGTATTTTTCGATATCTGCTTATTTTAAAATGTATAAAAGCTTGATAAAGTTAAAAAATAGCTAAATTGGCCGCACTGACAACGAGAAACAACTGAAAACGACAGCGAAACGAAGGCAACGAAGAGGGCCAGCAGCTCAGTCGCTGCCTCTGCCGCCGTCGACTTTGGCAGAGGCAGAGCTTTTACAACAGCACCAGGCAGCAGAGGCAGCCGCAGCAGCGACTGAAGAATACCAGAAGCAAAACAAAGAAGCGAAAAGAGCAGGCCAAACAGAAAAAGAGAGAAAGAGAGACTCGAATCGGCGAGAGAGAGCTTTCAGCGCAGCAGAACTTTCGAGTGCAGCTCTGCCTGCAACGCTGGTGCAGCGACGCCAGCAGCGACGCCGGCAGCGCACCAATTGAAATTGAGTAACAAGATTTGTTGTTAATGCTGCTGCTGCTGCCGCTGCCGCAGTCGCTGCTGTCTGTATGTGGCATGCAACTGCCGCTGCTGCAATCTCTGAGATGCAAAGGAAAAAAACCTGCCTAACCGGTGTTAGATGCATTTGCATTTGTTGTTGTCGTTTTTTTCCTCCAATTCCTTCGGCAGTTTGGCAATAAGGCAAGAAAAAGCATGAAGCGAGGCAGCGAGTCAGCGCAAAAAAGAAAAGCCAAAGCCAGCGCAAATGCTGGCAGTTACATAAGCCTTGATTTAGATGATGGCTTAAATGCGCCTGTGTGCGTGAGCTTTGCAATAAGGAAGTGACTTTTCGTGTCAGTTGCAGTTGCAGTTGTTGCTGCTTGCTGCTTGCTGCCCCGTCTTGAGTCCTGGGTCTCTCTTAACGTTTTTCTTTCGCATCTCGAATCGGTTTTGGATTGCCTGCAGGAAACAGGACGCATCGCTTGACAATTTCCTGCTCCGGCAGCCAGTTTTCGATAGTTTTTCCCACACAAAAAGCGAATTGCATCCGCTGGATTGAGCTTGAGTTGAGGATGCGAAAGGAAAGTTGCACCTTTGATAAGCTAAACGCCTTTTACTCTTGTTTATAAAGAAGGGGATATAAGATAGTTTTAGTTAGTTTTTTAAATTATTATTTAAAAAGTTTTAAATAAATATTCTTAGCAGTTCAGAGCCTTGAAGATATCTTCTAACCTACAATTTCAAATTTAAGAAACATGACTTTTCTTTGTCTTTAAAAAGTTCAAGTCACATCTATAAACTATTACAAAAAACTTCAGAATTTATAGAACTCATAGATTCCAACTTAAAAGACAACCCCATTTATCTCTACTTTCTTTATCCTTCATGCCACCTCTCTCTTTAATGTTTTATTGCCACCAACTAGGTCTTGTTTTTCCCAGATTTAGTCCACTAATTGGCGGTTTAGGCAGTGCTAAACATGGGCGCAAATGCACTCCCCCAATTAGGGTGCAACATGCTCCGTTAGAGGGGGTGGGCCGGCTAATTTGCCGCACGCAACGTAGAGTGTGTATTAAAAACTGCATTATGGACTGCCTCCGCATATTGCAACAGCAGCAGCAGCAACAGCAACAGCAGCAATCTCGGTGTCTCGAGTGCGGACTTCCTTCCTCTCTCGTAACCCCAGCAATTTTATCCCCGATACTCACGCCCTTTTCGGCATGTCGGGCACGTCTTAGCACGCTGCCAGTTTTGATTTAATTTAGTGGCAAGCCGAGCAGGGCAGCCTCGAGTACTTGGGGGCAGTAACAGGGAGCCCCGCCATCGATCACGCAGCTCACCGCCGCCGTCATCATCAGCGTCTTTTATCGAGATCAGCAGCCCAAGCAATTTACGGGGCAACCTCAACCTCCATCATGCAACCTCATCTCCATCTTCACAGCCCACAGAGAAAACAATAATTCCAAGAAAATGGGTTGTATTTGATCGAAATAAATGTTTTAAGAGCCTATTTGATATAATATATCATTTTTAAGAAAAATGAGTAAGATTTTTACAATAAGTTCATTTTTAAGCTTTATAATATTTAGTTTGCATAAGGAATATTCAAGATTATTTTCAGCTTATTAGATATTAGAGATCTTTCCACAACTTGCGCTGCGTGCATCTTCAGCTTGATTAAGCAGTTAAATCAAATGGGGAAAACGACAAGAAGAAGGAGAAGGAGGAGGTGGAGCTGGTGAGCGGAAGGTGTTCCCAACAAGCCGCCAAAGTGGCCGTCATCATCATCTGTGGCCACACTCGAGAGCACACCACTCAGCTCCGCAGCACCCGACAAAAAGGTCAACGCATTCTGCAAATCGTAAAGGGAAATGCCACACAGCAGCAGCCACATCAGCGTCAGCGTCAGTGCAACCAGCAAGCAGCAACCAGCAGCAGCGGCAGCACATGGAAGCGGCGTGTTAATTGAAGACAGGCAGGCATGCAGGCAACCCACCAGCAGCAAGAGGGGCAAGAGGGGAGAGCGGAGCTATAAGTACTATATAGCTGGCCAGTTGGAAATCCAAAACGCTTCACTGATTTCTGCGTTGGCAGCGGCAGCCGCTGCCGCAGCTCTCTGTGAATGCAATGGTCTGAAGTTGCTTCCTCATTTCTGCGGCAGGCACCAAACTCATAACAATGCACAAGGAGAAATTAACTTATGAGTCTGCATTAAATTTACATGAGGCTTAACATGAAAATAACATGAAGTTAAATAATTACATAATAAAGCAATGATCTTTTACTACTAAGCCTATGCATTTTAAGACAAGTTTTAAGTGGATATTAATTCTGCTATTTTGTTGGTTTGTTTTACTTGGAATTATTATGTAGATTTTGATTTTAAAATTAATTGGGGAGTCCCTCTTTCAAAATCAGAAATAAATTAATTCTAATGTTTGTTCTTAGCCTGAAAAGGTGGTTTCTTAAACAATTAATTTCAATACTTTAACAATGTTCTCATTTCTTTTGGAATAGTTTATTTTAAGGAATAAATTTCCAAAAGTATCACAAATCTTCAAAAAGTTTTATACGTTATAGTAACCAAAACTCAGCCATTTAGTTAATATTTTCACTTTAATTTTAATATTGAAATCCTTCTCAATTTTTTTTCAAATATTTCCATAATTAGACTTTGATCCTCGCCAGATTTCCCGCTCGTTGCAATTGCTATTACAATTACAGTTAATAAGGTTTGTCTTGGCTTTTGCATAGATCCATCCCAGATGCCATACCGTCATAAAGATGCTCCAAATTGGTCAAGATTTGGCCCATAAGGCGTCTTCCGGATGGCAGATTGCCATCAGTTTTTGGAAGCTGCCGCTTAATGACGCGCAAAGTTGTAGATGCAACAGCGACATCATCATCAACAAGAGAAGCAGCAGCAGGAGCAGCATGCAGCGTAAGAGCAGCAATAGCAACTTGAGCAGCTGCTTATGTTATTGGCAGCTTAATCAAGGCACTTGGCTCGCTTTTCCCCTCGGCTGATAATGCCATGACTGCCGTTGACGTCGTCGCTGGCCAGAATTGCGGAAGCGTCAAGGAAAATGCGTGTTGCTGCTGTTGATGTTGGTGTTGCTGCTGCTGCTGTTGTTGCTGCTGCACTGGGCGTTGAACCCAAGGGCGGGTGCAATTGCCGACGCTTCTGACGATGCGTTGTCAACTATTGTGTGCATACACAGCGAGAAAAAGGGAGAGAACCTTTGAGGACTTAAATTTTTTACTTAACAGAAAATTTACTACTGATACATGTGTTATATTCAATACTTTTAATATTAAAAAGTAAAGAAGGTACGCCTTTGTAATGTTATTAAATGTTTCCTAATAAAACTAATAATAAACCTTCATCAACCTATTAATTTAATATAATAAATATAAATATAATTTAATGTAATAATATATGTAATTTTTTTCAGTGCCTTAACTGCGGGTAATGGCATCGCATCATAATCATTTATTTTTGCACTAGACAACAACACAAAGTGCGCTGGCTAATTTTATAAACTTCTTTTCTTCTGCATCGTCTGTGATTTGTTTTTCGCTTCACATTTTTTGCACTTTGCATATACATTTTTATGATATTTACTAAGACATTCTTATGCAGGGCACGTTGGCCGCTGGAAGGGAGGAGGAGGAGCTGGGGGAGTAGGGGAAAATCCGCAGTGATTGACATTTAGAAGTCAACGTTCGTTCGGGTGGCTTTGTTGCTCTGCCCTGGCCGTCTCATTGTCTCTTGTGTAAAGAGCGGCCACCCGCAGAAAGCCCCCACGTTTCCCTTATATTTCCCAGCATTTTATTTTACTCGAAAAGTGTGCGACATTTCTTGGCAATTTGTCGATGGGTTTATGACATTAATTATTGCCGAGGGCAGAGCCCTTCCTCCACTCCTGTGATAATTGCTAAATGCACTTTGATCCACAAATCGATTGGGCCAATAATTACCTATTGAGTTCGCAGGGAAAATGGGTTAAGTACGGATCTACTAATTTATATAATTGGTTACAAATTGCTTGTATATTATTCGGTTTTTAGGTGTCAAGGTTGCTCATTAATCAAACAATGACAATTTCTGTGCAATGTGTGTGTGCTGAGTTTGCTCACCTGCTCACCTGGGATCTCGGTAAATAGAACCAAATTACGCATATTACGTTCTCTGGAAATGTACTGACTCGAGGTGAATTTCCTCTTTTTTTTGGGCAAAGTTGCAAGTGATGCAGAAATGTGCAAATTGCAGGAGCAAACTATGTGAATAAGCCACTGTTGCTGCAAAGGGTCAGAGGGGTCAGCGAACTCAGGAAAAGGGGGAAATACTAATAATAATGGGGTTCATTCAGATTTTAAGGGAATTATTTGCTTCAAGGGTTCAAAGAACTCTAAGGGAAAGAAATATGCAACATATTCTTGTTGATGCGAAGTATATATCAAAGAATATGAAAGAACTACTAGTTATTTCTATTTAAAGAATTAAAATAGTAAAACTTTAAGCCCAAAGGTTAAAAGAATAAAATGTCTTATTATATTTTAACATGATTTCTTAAGGTTCAAATGAGAGTTGCATAGTTTCTTGCAAAAAATAATCAAAACAAAATTATATAAATGGGACAGGAAGTAATTTTATATTTAAAATTTATATGTTTAAAGTTTTAAATATTTTTTTTTTATAGCTAAAATATTATTTACTCCTTTTGTTGCTATAAAATTAGGTAAACAACCAAAATCAACGTTATAGTGTTTATCCTGTATTTCTAAGAATTCTCGCTCCCTTCCTGATAACCAAAAAAAGTGTTAAATTGCCAAACAATTTTAATTTTACGTTTTGTTTTGTTTCCTATCTTTCTTTTTTTGCGAATTCAGCAAGGCGACAAGGTGTTAATTGAACTATAAATAGAGGGACAACTGCGGCAACAATTGGCGGCAGCACAAACGGGTTTCGTTGTAATTGGACGACAGATTGCTCACAACGCCGCTGATGTTGCTGCTGCTGCTGCTGTTGCTGCTGTTGCTGCTGGGGCACGCATGCGTAACACGGCAGCAACATGCGACACCCAAGAACAATGAACTGCAGCGGCGGTTGCATAAAATTAACACTGGCAATTAGTCACAGAGAACATGTTGCAACACCTGCATAATAATGCTCGTTATAAATGCATCGAGATTGACTCACTGAGAATATACTTATATGCACAAGAATATAAAGTATATTCCCCATTCGTTCACCTGCAACAGGTGCGGGGGCATTTCGCTTTTGTTGAATAACGATAAATCGCTTAATGATCGCCTGCCTTTTTTCGGTTTCTCATTCTCGAACCGAGCTGTGTTTACTCAACTTTTCAGTTTATGCATATTGCCGGGCTAAATGTTTGTAAACGAGAGTCGCGCAGCAATAACAACACTTTAAATACGTAATTAAAAAAAAACAAATTAAATGATATATTTTTTGGCAATATTTTATTTATTTTTCGCAGCGGTCTTCGTGTTTTTGTTGTTCTTTCGTTTATTGCATTTTGTGTTTGCTGTTGCGGCTGATTTGTTTCGCGAAAAGTCATAAACACTGCGAGCATTGGACTTTGGTTTTTTTTCGATGGAGTATAAAGGGGGAGGAAGGAGCCGAAGGAGGTGTTAAAAACGGAGGGGGAAGGGGAGTGACGAGCGGAAGCCGCAGCAATGCGCCAACGAACGACAACTGAAAGTGAAAGGCGCCGAGGGGGAATTGCCAAAAGGAAGTGCACAACACAGCTCTGCGCTTGGGGAGTTCAAAATTCGAAAACGGAATCGGAATCGGAATCGAAATTCGGCATCCGGAGGTTTGGTGAACTTTTGTGAGGAAATCAACAAAAGGTTGAATGCCATCGCGTGCGATAATCGTGAACTGCCAGCTTTGAGGTGAAGATACTCCCCAGAACAAATAATTTCCACATTGATAAGAAGGCAAAAGTGATAATTGTGGGAAGTACGAGGAATATACCAGAGAGAACAGAATGGTTTTTTGAATTTAACATAGACTCATAATTAATATATAAATCTGAAGTCATACTTGTGAAAGTGATTTAGAATTCGAGCTAATTAAACATACTTTTTCTGAGAATTTATTAAATATAAACTATAAAGCTAACACTGAATTTTTTTTATTAACTTTTCAGCTTGATAATAAAATTGAAAATGATTTTAGATTTGGTTTTATGACTTTTCCAGAATTTTTAGTGATTAATTTTCTTGGGATTCTATGAATTTATTAAAAATCTTTGTTTATTATTATACAAAAAAAAAATCGTAGTCCTACTATTTATTACTAAATTAAAAAAAATCTCCCAATAAAAAAAAATGTAATTCATGGAAAATTTTCTAGACTGATCCCGAGATAACCTTTATTGTAATAAAAATAAATCGTTCGACACAAAAAATAAAATGTATTTTTAAGCCACGAAGCGTTCATGCAACTTTTGACAGGCGGCAATCAAAGTTCGTGCAATTCTTTTAGAATATTCTCTTCACATTCTCCCGCTGCCGCCTTGCCTATTGCCAAATAATAAAAAGTTGGCTCAAAACAATGGCAGCAGCCGCGATGACTGTGACTGTGACTGTGGCTAAACTTTAATGTAAGCCAAGAGAGACGAACAAAAGACGATTGTCAGAAGCGCAAAAACAGAGCTAGCTGCGAGCTGGCGAGCAGCAACAATGGCCAAAAGCCAAAGAACCGGCGACAACAATACTCGGGCTCTTGGATTTGGATTTGGCCCGGTCTCTGGC
>VNJR01001448.1:0-53737 GCA_008042585.1 Drosophila punjabiensis
GGTTCGTTTCGATTCAAAACGCCATTAGCATACCGGCGATAATTACCTAGAGGAGCCATTAGCGGCAACTCCGTAAACAGCCGCCGTATTACGTGATATTCATAGAAAGAGAGTCTTGTAGAGTATTTCGAATCTTAAATCAAATACAGAAGAATGGAGCGGCGGCTTCTTCTGTTCGAATTCTGCAAACTCATGGAACCTATTGAACCTGGCACGTTTCCCCCCTCAATTGGATGAACTTCCGCACAGTTCCGGTGAGTTTTCCATAGTAATACTTCCACCTTTGTCTTTGGGTACGCGCCCAAAGTCAACTTCCAGCAATTGACGTCCGAGTGTGAATTGCCTTTGAATTTGCCATTTCAGATCAGGTTTACTTCTTTCTTTTCTTTTTTTTTTTTGCCAGCTGCGCAGGCGTCCTGCGAACGTGCTCGTCTCGGGGTTCCTTTTTTCGCTCTCCAATGCGGATCGGTTTAGGATCTGCTCGTATAGGTTTCAGGTAAATCCCATCTAAGCCGCTTATTGACGCTGAGGTTAATAGAATTTCGGGCAAAAAGAAAGCAAACACAATAAACTGTTCCTCTGTGCGAACGTGTCCCAGGAGGACAATTTGACTTGGGACCTCAGGCCTGTGTTAATCTCCTTGCTGAAATATTGCAAACTGACTGCCAGAAAGAGGGGCTTGCCAATTCGGTTTGTTTGTGTTCTCTTCGTGTCAAATATAATTTGATTAATTGCTTTATTGTTTTTAAGGATTTTAGGAGAATGCTCAACAGCTTTAACCTTGCATAAGATTATGGAGCTCTAAAATTATACACTTAAATGGATTTTAAGTGCTACCAGGATCAGTTGTTGATCTGGATCGGATTTTAATGGAACTTTTTAGAGCCTGTTGATTTTTGTAGGTTTTATTTTTTAATCCTATGAATACATGTTAACAACATTCTATAGACCATTCTGTAGAACATTTTATAGACTTTGATAAGCCGATTCATAAATCCATTGCTTTTTTTCATAGCTAGATCGACTCGTCTGTTAATGTTGATCAAGAATATATTTACTTTATAGGTTCGGAAATGACCCTTTAAATGCCTTGCAAGCGTCTTACTAAAATTAAAGGACATGATATTTGATAAACAAAATATAATATTTTGTGGTATTTAAATTTTTACTGAATATTATTCCCACACATTTTAAATAAGGAAAGCCCTGCGTCTCCTGTGGTTTTGAGCCAAGCATTTAAGAAAGCTAAAAAGAAGGCAGAGCCTTTAAGGAGCACTCCTCGAAAATCGATACGATAGCGAGTTGGAGGCACTGCACCCACTGAAAGGGGGGAATTCCCCTTTCGGGGGAATTACGAGGACGGGCTGCTATGTATTCGCATTCGAATGTGTGCTGGCCATAAATAGCAAGCCAACAAGGGCTTCGCTCCGGGATTGCTGGCCAAAAATGTACTCCAGTCGGCAGCAGTTTAGCCTGACAATGACAGGCCGGAGTTTTGGAGTTTGAGAGCGGGAAGTGTGGAGCTTGTGGAGCTGGCCATCACCCCTTTCGGACAGCGGATTTCGGGGTGACACCTCATGAATGTCCATGGAGAGGAGGCTAAATTGGGCGGCAAAACATGGACACATTCACTCAAAACAAAAATGGCAAAGAAATCTAAAAAAGGATTATCCAAAAATTACAAGAATAAAAATTGTATTTAAAAAAAATGTACTTGTGAAAATAAAAAAATTGACCTTACTTGGCCAAATTAAAAATTTATAAATTAAGCTGTTATTTTACTAATTAAAAAAAGAGTTTACAAATTTTAAATATTATATGTCAAATTAAAAAAAAAATAATAATACATTTTTACCTCATTAAATTATAACAAAAATCATTTAGAAAAGCACAAAAACTGTTTGAAAATTATAAAATAACTTGTATAATGGCTTAAGAAATAACTTTCTATTATCATACACTTTTGCCCCATACATTTCTTATAATTCCCAACTGATTTTAGCACAAAATCACATAGCAACATATATTTTTTAAAGTGCTTTAACTAGAGCGGGATTGGGCGCACTACTAAATTGTCCCTCGACACAAATTCGAAATCGATAAATGATAAAAATCAACAGAAACTTCATGGATGCTCCCCTCGTCCCTGTTGCCATCTCACTCACTCATCCCCGGTTAGCCTTTGCCGTGCGCCCTCTCGCTCGCACACTCACTCAAATGATGGCGTCGGCAATGTCGCTTCATGAAGCTTTTATTGTCTGTCTATTTCTAAGCTTTGTACATGGACTCTCCACTCTCCAGTCCACTCTCCCGCACCACTCCTCCAACTCCTCCACATTGGGTCAGAAAGGGAGGACCACAGTATGGCCATCCCGCTTGCACCGGATTAGATGCGTCCTCTCGCTCGCTCGCTCACTCGCACACTCGGCAAATATTCGAAAACTTACCAAATTGTTTTCGCTGCTGGGGTTTTGCCGGGTGGATTCCAATGCTGATGTACGAGTGCGAGAGCGTTCCCCCTCGCCCATGTCCTGTCTATTTTCCTGGGGATGTCTCTCTATGTCTATCTGCGAGCGGGGTAATATACGATGTCCTGGCACACGCTGTATCTGTATCCCTGCATCTGTATCTGTATCTGTGAGTGGGTGTGTTTCCAACAGCGGCCAAGTCCTTGTAGGCAGACATCGACATTGATTATGCCGTGTTTTTCTTCTGTTTCTGCCCTTATTCCGCTGTCGTTGTCGTTGTCGTTGTCTTGTCGTCCTCCGCAGCGAATTGAATTATTGTTTATGTTTATAGCAAAACAATGTCGGAGTATGCGTTTTTAATGATCATTGTAGGGGCAATCTATTTATATAAAATACGGAGAGATATCTGAGATGGTGGACGGGGCTAGAGGGAGGCCTATTAAAAGATGGCTTAGTTTTGGGACAGTTTTGTAAGGTTTGGGGCAAGACATTTTTCGTAAATACGAAGATAAAAACTATGATATATGGGATGAAGTCTAAGGAACTCTATTTAATATAAAGTATTAAATATATAAATATTAATAAGGCGTTTGATAAAAAATATAATAAAAGTATGCATACTCTACTTAGAAAATAATTGGTGGGCAATGATGTTTATTTATTATTTTTAATTATTGTTTTAAATATTTCCACAAGTATTAAAAGTTGTGTTTTGTTTTCCTATATGATTTTTATTGTAATATATTTGTTATTAAGATGCTACAACAAGTGTTATAAATAATTATATCTTACTCATGCAAAATCCAATCAAAGTCTTTAATGTTTTTAATATGAATTAACAATAGCTTTGAGGAATTATATAAGTTTTATTCCTAAAATCAATAATAATATTTGTGGGAAAAATTCAACTGTTTAAAATTTAATGAAAATTGTAATTCCTACTACAAAAAGCCGAGATAGAATATGACTTGTTAGTAAATAACAATATTAAAAATAACTAAATAAATAAGTAAATAATTTCAAATTTTAGTTATTAAATATTGCTATTAATTTATTTTTTATTTCATTTTTAAGTTAGTAGTAGAGAGTAGTTTTAAATGATTTTTAAAATATTTTCTAAAATTTATCTTTAGAAATAACAAAGATACCTCAAATTCCCATCTATCTGACCCTCTAAACTTACTCTCTCTATCCAGGACCCACTTCTAAGCACACCCTTACATACTTAGAAACAAAACCTCCACAAAACCAAGAAATCCCCAACATTTTTTAATTAAAAACCCAAAGCCAAATCAAGGGAAACGGAGACTGTTAATGAGCTGGCCGAATCGAGGGTCGCACGGTACAGTAGCCTATCAAATATGCAACAAACACGTCGCAACATTGAGGCAAACAAACGGACAAAGAAACACACACACAAAAAAAAGAGAGTAAAAAACAAATAAAAAAAAATATACAAACAGAACAAAGGAAAAACAAAGCGGCAGCGAGAAGGTCAAAACGTAATCAAGTTGGGGCAGTCAGTAAACAGCAAAATAAAGGCAGCGCGCGGGCCCGAAGAATCGGATCGGCGGAGCGGAGCTCATTATCTTCACCACAGAGGAGGTTTGAGTCTGAAGCCTTGAGTGGAAGCGATTGAGTGGAACGCTGGCAAGGGAAGGCCACGCCCCTTGCGGCATGCGCAAGATGGCCAGTGTTCCGTTCCCATGCCGTTTCCGTTTCCCCTAATGTGTGCAACAGAGATGGAGCGTGCGAGAGAGATGGGCGAAAGGTGTGGGGGTTAGCCCCATGTTTTTAACGCGCTCGACATGAAAATGAGCATGAAACGTGCGACAAGCGATGGAGTCCATTTTGAGTTTATTGTTTGATGATTTGAACATTTTATATATGTATGTACGTAAGCCTGTATCTCTGTGTGTATGTTAGTGGCTCTCTCACTCTCTCTCTCTCTCTCTTTGGGTGTGAGTGTGCTGTAGTTTGTCTCTTTTTTTAGTAATTGCTTTGATGCTCGCTAGTTACTCGGCTTAAGCTTAGGGCTATCTCTGTCATCCGTAAAAAGAGGTTATTTTCGTTGTGCAGAGAGAGAAAAATGAGTAAAAGTTCTTCTGATTTGGGTACATAAATATGAAATTAAGTTCAATTAGAATTACTATTTATAAAATAAAGTTCATTATATAGGTCCTTTGCCAGTCTATTCTTTACATATTCATCAGACAATAAGCTCTAGTTTTTCTCTGTGTACATTCCCATACTCTCTCTTTTATCGCAACTATGTACATATTTAGTCTCTTATTTGCCTTGAGCTCTGCTCGCTCTCTTCTTTCTCGTCGTGCTGGGCGAATTTATTGCTCTTTGATTGACATTTTGGGCAGCGTCAAATTGCAATTAATTTGTCATATAATGCATGCGTCACGCTATCTCATCAATTTCTATTGTTTAAACGTTTGTCACCTCCACGGTCGGCAGTTTATTAATTGGCCATTTTTATATACGGGGACCCAAATCATTGGATAATTGACATTCAATATTCTGGGGACCTATTTTTCTTTTCCTTTAATATGCATGCCCGACTGTAACTAATTGGGGATTTCCCCTGTTTATGAATGGAAAACGCAGCAAAATTAATGCGTCTGGGATGAGGGATGCAGTTTGAGAACTAAATTTGAATGCAGAATACATTAAATTTTAAAAAAGCATGAAGCAATAAAGATAAAGGGAATAATATTTTAAAATTTGTAATATATTATAAATATATAAATGTCATTTGAATGTAAAAAATATTTCTTAATGTATTTAATACATAATTAATACGTTTAAAAAAGTACATATAAATTCCAATTTGTTAGCTTTAATATTTATTTGATTATATTCTAAATAATTTACATATACATACATATATATTTAAATAAATATTTATTTATTTATAAGTTCTTGTTTTTTAATTGCTACAAATGGCTATAAAAACTTCCTTAACATATTTTGCCCATTTTTAATTGTTCATTGATGTATTTTTAAACTAGATTAATGCCGAAACTATAAAAAGGAAACTTAATTAAATTAATTCGACTTTGATCTATTTTTACTAAAAACTTTATTTTTAAATTACTTTTAACATTTATTCCAAGATCACATGCATTTCTTTTAATTTCTCTTTTTATTCAAAATGTCCCTGATTTTAAACCCTTCCGTTGTTAACCTCTTTCCCTGCCTCACTTCATATTCAATGATACAACCAGAAAATAGTTATCCAACTCAATGAACTGCAGAACAAAGGACGAAAGGACACAGTACAGGGGACAGACAATCGATAGATGCAATTGACACTGCTCTGGAAAATCTTCGACTGACATTAAAGCCATCCCATAATTTATGGCCTTTTAATTTAATGGGCTGGGCTGGGCCCGGCCAAAGTGTCCCCCCTCGAGCAAGTCAGACCCACATGAGATGGAAGGGTATTGTCTGCTCTTTGCCATTTGCCACTGTTGCAATTTCCGAGTTCATAATCTATCACACACACGAGGGTTGCAAATCCATTGGAAATCGAAGCGGAGAAAGCAAAAAATAAAAGCAGAGCGACAGCAAAAAAAAAAAAAGCAAGAAAGAATCGAATAATGGCATAAATTTATCCAGCAAATGGTCTTTTTTTTCTGGGTGCTTATGTGGAAAATTTTTAATCTATAAATATCTATAAAAATCAATTTTGTGTTCACGCGACAGTTTCGACCTTAAATGACATTTTTGGGTACGGCTTTGGCTGGGATTAATTGCAGATGTTATGATTTTTTTTTTGGGTAGATTGGCGAAAAACCATTTTTGAAACATTTTTTCCGGGCGATTTGATTTGCTTTAGCTCATAGGATAATGTATGGATCATATATGGAATATTCTGCAGCACAGAGAAAATATAAATTGGTGAAAAAGGTTAATGCTTTTCACAGTATAGTTTTAAGGATGGGAAATTCTTTATAAGGTATACATATATTTTAAAATCCAGTTAGATATCATAATGTGTATTTTACCTACACTCATAAAAATATTTTTCTGTACTTAAGAAAAATCGCCATAAAAAATAATCGCCCTAAATCAAAGAAAATTTTTCTAGTATTAAGAAAGGACTTCCTTGAATTCAAGGCAAGGCACCATTAAAACAAGGAAAGCCACCTTAAATAACATTTTTTATGGTTATTTTCCATTTTTCCTTCAATTTAGAGCAAGGTTTCCTAACTTGCTTCGTTTAATTTTTTCCTAAATCTACGGGCGATTTTTCGTGAAACCATGGCAAAAAATTATGCCGAAAAATGTCGCACACGTGCGCTTATAGTTCCCAACTGGTCCTAACATCCCCAGCATGAAGTGACGGTTGCCGGTCAAGTCTTAGATGTGTATGTGCTACTACATAAGTAGCAAGTATTCACTCCTCATAGTTACGCTCTCTAAAAGTAACTATTTTTGGTTTAATAAATAAAAAATTTCCCTTAAATTACAAAAAAAAAAAAAATCGTTTTTAATGGTTGATAACTTTTAACTGAGCCATTTACATATACAACAAATATAGTTTTTCATAAATAAATATAAAAAATACACAACAATTTATCCTCCAATTGAGATGGAAAAACGTCGATGTATTCATGTATCGCCGTTTTAAAAAACATCGCAACATTCGATAATAACATCGATAATTAGCAAATCGATAGTAACATCGATAATTAGCAAATCGGGCTAAAAACAAGAAAATTTTTCTAGATTTAAGAAAAGTCGCCCTAAGTTTGATAAAGATTCTTTCCTAAATTTACGGCAAATTTTTCTTAATTTTAGGGCGACTAGCCTTTGAATCCGTTTTTATGGCGATTTTCTGAATATACGGGCGAAAAATGGCTTTTTTATGGCGATTTTAGGTAAAAATTTCTATGAAAAACTGTAAACCTCTTTTAGGAACACAATAAAAATTCCTATCCTGATTAATTAGATGCCTACAAATATCTCTAAGAAAATATTCACATATCTTCCTGAGTAAACATATCATAGATCACATAGGAAACCCAATTAAAAAGCAACAAAACAGATCGCTGACTAATTATACTCAAAAAGGTATATATGAAGAAGAAAGGAAGAAAGGAAGGAATATAAGGAGACAATCAACCCGATTCCGGGGGCCTTTCAAAAACCCATTTATCACACTTTAAGCGGTTCGCTGCTTGTAATTCGCTGGCCAAGCTGCGCAATTAAAGATCACCCTGGAAAAAAAATATAGAAGAAAAGAGAATGCCATATAGCCTTTTCGAAAAGACTCATTGAGCTGCGAAATTAGCAAGGATAATGGCAGCGGTGACAACACACGACGAGCGACGAGCCGGGCAATCTCGTTTCCATAGAGGTCGTGAAACAGCACATCCCAAAAACTTCAGCTGCGCAGGACTGCAGAACTGCTTCCGTTTTGACAAGGGGATGATTTCCACCAAATGGACAATCTAATTCAGGTAACGCTCGCACAATGCCACAACCGAAAATCGGTTCAATTTCGAGGAGAGGGGTCTGAGCATCTGAGATGAGCAATGCTCCGCTCCGTTCCTCGTTCTCCATTCTCCGCTGTTGCATCTTTCAGGCGAGAGACACGGCTTTATGTTGTTTGATTGATCACCATCACCCAATTAGTGTAAATGCGATTATGTATATGAGTTCGTGAGGGTATCAAATGTTTGGAATATGAGGCAGCAGCACCTGCTTTTTACACTGACAAAAATTAGGAATTTTAAGAGGGTTTAAAGATCTTATAGTTCCTAATAATCCTAGCTTACGAAAATGCTTATTTTACATTTTTTTTATAAGATTTGTATACTCTTGAGAGTTTTTTGTTTATACTAATATTATTTATTTAAATTATATATTCACCAAGCTCCTAAATATTTTTGTAGTTATTTATCTAAGCTTAATTTCCAAACTTGAACAACTTTTCAGTACATTTTCCATAATACTTATCTTATAAAAGCTAAAATAAATCATTAATCTATAAATTCCTTTAGTACTCCTATACCTTCACTACATTTCTCTCAGTGCACTACCCTCCTCTCCCCCTTAAATGGCTACATTATTAGTGCACAAATTACTTTTCAGTGCCACTGTCAGTCCCTCATCAAATCGTGGCAAAACACTCGGCTTGACTGTGAAATACAATGGGATTTTCGGCAAATTAATTTTTCCCAATTGACTTTTTGTCCCGCCGAAAAAGTCAACTAGGGGGTTGATCCCCGGAACAGCCCTTCTTTCTACCGTATTATACCCTACGAGTGATATCTGGCTATATCATTAACCGATCATATTTAGGGTAAGCTAAGCACATAATTAGGGGTTGTTTCCGATCTGAAGTTCTTGTTGTCATACCCGTAATTGAAACGAGGCGACTTTTTGATTTTCTGTGAAATTGCGGAAACGGATCCTCTCGGGAAGAGGGAGAAAATATATATCATTAACGCGGCCACACTCAAATCGATTCGAATAAAACTAAACTGCGACAAGATGGCGCCCCCTTTTGGCATTTGCATTTAAATTGTAATTAATAATTGGCTGAAAGTGCCGCACATGGAAATGAAAATGAAAATGAATATGAAGACTCGACGCTAATGTGTAAGCTCTAATTAAATCCCCAGACCCACTACCCATATGTGTGTGTGTGTGGGGTGAAAGTAATTAGCGAAATCCCCGCTCTTTTCTCGTAATCTGCAAAACGAAACCATAAAAATATGCTCAGCCAAGGAAGAGACAGAGCCAAGTTATTATTATTACCCGAGGAGCACCTAAAAACATTTAACCAAATTAGCTGGAAATGCAAATGTAAAAATGACGACAACGTATATCTACCAGTAAAATTTAACAACCCTCTTGGAGTGTAAGCATGTGTGTGCGAGTGTAATCCATAACACGTACACGCACACAGTGGCAAAACCATCTTGAGAAATAATTAAGATGTATGTAAATGGAGAAAATGCTAAAATTGTTAAAAGCATAATATTTCTTTGGAGGAGCAAGCTCTCCAACTCAACTCAACTCCCAAAAACCAAAGCCCAAAACCGGGAAACCTAACCCCGAACCCCGAACTCCAACCCCCCCAACCCCAACCCCTAAATTACATCGCACATGTGTTGAAATTTTTTGCTCCACCCAAGTTATAGCTTTGTTTGTCTGTGTCCGTGTATGCGACGCCATATTCTAATTCAATTATCACTTGGCCCGCACTGTGGGGAGGTACGGTGGTAACTCTAAAGTGTGAACACAATTAAAATAATTCAAAACTTCTTTGAAGTACCTCATTTAATTTTTATAGATTTTTTAATATAACTATTAAGCTTTTATTAGCTTTCGAAAGGGGATCCCCAAAGTCTACATTGTGTTTTAAAAAAGTATTGCCTACTTTTGAGGGCTGCCTTGAGGGACGCTTAGGGAGACATTTAAGCAATACAAGTTCTTGGTATTAAATTATATTAAAAAATCCCCTAAGAATCCCTAAATAATATAATAAAGTTAAAATTGAATATTTTAAGTATTTTAAATTTATTCAAGACCTTATAGTAACCACAAATCTGTTGCTTTAAAGCACCTTTTACTGTTCTTTTGCTGCATAGAAAGTCTGAAGAGAAGGAAAGAAGATTCCACCCAGCTGACACTAAAAGCTTTGTCAACTCGCCGGCTTGGCCACGGCAACTTTGTGGTAATGCCCCGGGTACGTCACTTTGAAGCCGGGCCCCTGATATATGTTCCTACTTAGATCTGCGCGCCAAAAGCAGCGTAATTTAGTAGTCGAGATGTGACAAACACGCAAGTTGCTATAAATCAAGTGTATCGGTTTGAATAGTACTCGAAAAGATGGTGATTAATAGCAGGAAATAAAGGGACTTAAGAGGTATTTCTTAAGTATTTAATTAAGTAATTAATTTTGTTACATGTATATTAACTTAATTTAAATTTAATGCCAAGTCTGTTAGTAATTAAATTACAATTTTAGTAAATATTATGGCATTATTTATCAGCCTATGATTTTCTGTATTAACTAAACTTGGTTCTATCACTAACTTACTTGATTTAAACTACTTAAAATTACTGTATTAATTTAAATATTAAGCTGTATTTAAAAATCTTAGGTTTATGATGTCAATATACCTGTAAAAATATTATATTTGTCAACACATTACCATATACTAAGTAAGTTAAGTAACACCTATCAATTAGCTAATTACATTATCCAAAAATTGCCTAATCACCATGAACATTAGCTATAAATCTCGAATTATTTATACGCTTGCCAAAAGTGTAAAATCTTTTGCAAAAATTCCAACAAAACCGGTAACCGCAAATGTCTAAAGTTTTCGTTAGCCAAAAAATATGCCAAAATAAGCCACATCCATAAATCTAAACTTGGCCAACATGTTTCTTTCTCTAATTTCTGTGTCTCTGTCTCCGTCTCTGTCTCTGTCCGAGCTGGGAAGAGAGCATGTAACCGCAATGTAAACAAATTAACTAAATCAGATTCTAATTGCAATTAGTTTCTGGGCAAAAGAGTTCATGAGTTACCAAGAAGGTCGACATTCGGGTTGAGTTGTTTGTTTTCTTGTGGTGAGAAAAGGAAACTTTTTGGTAATTTAGTTGGTCAAAAAGGTAAATAGATAAATAACTGAACAAGTTTTAAAGTTAAATAATAAGAAAATAATTTGCCAGATTTTTTTAATTTATATTTTAACGTTAGCAAATTAACAAAATTAATGCAATTTCACTTGCCACTTTTACAATTAATTTTTGGTGGCTGCCATAAGCCATTTTAATGGTCGTCACATAAGGCGGAAATATGGCCAGTCAAAGTCAAAGTCAAATATGGCTCAATATTAACCATTATGTTGGCTGGCAATGTTTAATTTTCTGATTACACACACATGTGTGTGCTGTGCTGTTCTGTGCTGGCAGGGAAATTGCAACGCACACACAAAATTTCTAATTCTAATTACGAACAATAAACGGACAAAGACTGGCTGCTGCTGAAAAGCCTTATAAATGGCCTCACTTCATAATCCATTCGATCCACCCAGCCCTGGCCATTTAGCAAAAGAATTAATATTCAGATTTATGTATTAATAACATTGCCAACGGTTCCGGCTTTTGGGGTCAACTTGTGTTTATCGTTTAATTAGGAACCACGACCATATCAAGATTGCCAGCCACATGTGACCACTCGCTCTCACTCTACCATTTGCAGTCAAAAGTCGCATAATTAATCTGCTTATGAAGCCCCAGGCCAGGGTTATATTTTCGGGGGCGAGTGTGACTAAGTAATAGCCTCGTAATACTCCTCCATATTAATAAAACAATTTAGTTTTATGCGAGGCCCAGCTCCGGCAGCAGCAGCAGTTGCGGGTTGTAAATCACAACCGGCAAATGGTTGAAATGGGAATTGTTTTGTTCAATTCACAGGGCTCAGAGGGTGCTAATAAGTAACAATGAAAATGTTATAATTTTTTAAAATTTTAAGAGGGGTAACATTATTAAAATTGTGTAAAAATCGGCACATTTTAATATTTTACCTATTTTAAATCAGTAAAAACTGATACAAAACGGCTTTCCAAAACAAAACCAAAGCTCTTTTGGACTTTGTTGGGGATTTAATTATAAACTAAATATAATAAACTAAAAATATCGATAATAAATATATAGAATTTTAAATAAAAATATTTCAAATCATTTTGAAGAAATAGATATCGAAAAAGATGGGCAAAAATTATATATTTATATATTCAGATTTGTTAATAAAATCGAATACACCCAAAAATAAAATATTAGGCATTTTTTTTAAATTATATTCAATTTTTAAATATTTAAAATCATTCAATTTGTACAAAATTCGCTGAAGATTTTCATTTTAGAACATTTAATTGTGGCTTGTTGATTTATTAATCTAATAAAAACTAGAACAGAAAATATTTCCGGATTATAATGTCTTCTTTTTGGTTTAGTTATATTTTTTTAGGTTTTATCCAAAATGTTATCAAATTAAAATATTGATAAATATAGATTTAAAAAATTATAATATTTCAGACCTACTTCTCTTAAGTAATATAAACATTATTAAAACAAATATTGTATTTAATTCTCTTCAATTTTTATGACACACTCAGTGATCTGCATTTTCCTTTTGGCAATCACCGCATTTGACATAAATCAATTGACTGAAAAGAAGAAAAAACCTCAATCGCTCGGGGGAAGGACCTGAGCTCTCATAAGTTATATAGGAATTTTTGGCAAGCCCGGTGGCGTCAATAAATAAACAAAAAGAGGCGTATAAGGTATGGCCGGAGCGGTCTCCAAGGACAAAACTATCCGCTAGAAGTCCAACCAATCCACTCTTGCCTCAAACATTTATTTATGGGCCAAACGCTAGTAGTTGGGGGAGCAAAAATTTACATTTTCCAAGCCACCGTCGCCGGGTCGCAGGCTGGGCAAATGACCCACGATGGTTACCTCTCGTGTCTCTTTCGGAAAAAGCTGTGGAGTTGAGTGGTCCTGGGAACTAGAAACGCAATCAAACGCCGTCTATCGGGATTCCCTTTTTTATTTTTTGTTGGACTCGCCGCCTTTTGGCCATTTTCATATACACATGCGAGTGGCGCTTAGAGTGTGCGACGCGTTTCGCCATTTCGGCCCAACATATATCATTGTCTGGCCAGAAAGAAACGCCCCATACCCCTGGCCAAAAAACGAAAACCAAAATTCGGGAATACCAAAAACTGACTCGAGGCGAGTCGAATTCCAACCTGCCGCCATTTTCTGATTTATGATGCTATTTAGATTTCACGTGATTCGTTTTCAATGCGCGCTCTCTCTCTCTCGTCCACTCGAAAAAGATAGAAAAAATCGCGACCAATAAATCGCGACCTGGTGGGGGGATAAAGGGGCGGAAGACCAGCAAAAAAATGAAACTAGAAATGAATCTGAATGCTAAAAATTACAACACACAGCTGCGTGTGCATAAATCTCCAAAACCCAACAGTTTGGAAATTTTTTCAAAAAAAAAAAAAGTAAAAACGATAAGCGAAAGAAATATCATTGAATCCAATCCAAAATTCAATTCGCTGCAAATTCAATTCAAGCTTATCAAGTGGGGAAATAGGAGGAAAACTAAGCAAAACTTTTTAAAAACTATAATATTAAAGATAGTGTTGTTTAGAGTTAAATTATAATATTACAGCAACTAGTAATTGAGACTACGATAAGTTAATTCTAGACACTTAACTCTCTTAACTATGTTATATATAAAACAATTTTATATAATGTACAAAAGAAATATTACAAATAAATAGGCAAAAAGAAAAAGAGAGTTAAAAAATTTCAATGTAATCTTTAGAATATTTTTTCTTACGCTTTTGTCTAAAAAATACTCCCAATAATATATTTTAAATAAAATAAATTCAAAAGCCTTTTTACCAAGACAAATAACAACAAATAAAAAATATTAAAATACTATTTCAAAAAATTATCACAGCTGCTGCATTTTAAGATTTATCTCCCTGTAAGTAGTTGTACAAAAAAATAGAATGCAAAAGCAAATCATACATATATCTTTAAACCCATTCCAAATTCAATTCGTTGCAAATTCAATTTCTTCGTTTTTTGGGCTTATCAACTATTAAAAGCAAATGGCAACATGTTTGCCATGAAATTGGCAGAAAGGGAGCTATGTGTAGCTACTCTGCCGCCCTCCAATTATGAATTTGGCAATTCGATTTGCATACAATCGTCGGGCATGAATAATTGGGGAATCCCCCCGCTTGACGCTCATCAAGTTCATGAGCCTGCTCTGGCCGATTGACTTTGAATATTAGCTTTGCACAGGAAATCAGTTAAGGGGGGTGGGGGGAGGACTTTCCCGGGGTAGGATTCGGGCGGCGCCAGATGTAATTGACATGCAAACGCATTTCCTGGCCTATGATTTGATTTCCATGTTCCTCTCGCTGTTGTCGTTGTTGTTGTTGTTACGCATATGATTATTGCTCCGTGAGGGGCCTCGCTCATGTAATTCATTTGATTAATTATAGTCCAACATCAGTTATTGCACACACTATGCCTGGAGGGGAGTGGGGTGTGTGGTGTATGGTGTGTGCTTGTGTGTATGTTAATACAAATTAATTAATCTTCGCAATATTGCAGCGGCGCGCAACAACGAGACTGAGATTGATTGCAGTCGCGCGAGATGGCAACATTTTGGCTAAGCTCCTTCAGACCAAATGGGGAGATTTCTTTTTCGACTGAAGGGGAAAAGTGAGACCTAGAAGCAAGGAAAAATAAGGAAGGAAGCTAACGTCGGCATACCCTTGCAGTCTGCCATATGATTTAAATATTAAAATATTATATCTTAAATTAAAAACTATTATAGTGAATACTAGTAATAGTAAAATATTGTAAAATACCGCTTGAAGTGAACAATAAATATAAATTCTATCTATTTTTAATGGCGAGGGAAAAAAGGTAAAAAAACGACAGCAGCTTTAAAAATAATAAAATTGACAACCACAGGAGTAGATTGTATTCAAGTGGCTCTCTCGCTCTAATGTTCTTCCAGGGAGAGAACAAACATAGTCAGTAACTGGACTTTCTACAAAGTAAATTTTCAAAGATAAGAAAAAAAAAAAAAAAAAAAAAATCAACTAAGAGAAGATAGAAATTAGTGTTGATTTGCTCACTCGTTTACATTTTTGCTGCTGCAGTGAAAGGGCTCGTTTTTTAATACGCATTTTCCGCGCAACACTTTTGGCACCTGCCACTGTTTTCCCGTCGTAAGTTTTCTGCGTTTCATTTTATTAACCGATATTAATGACGAGAGAGCATACGGGGACGTCGTCAATATCAGCTGGTCAGTGGCCACTTCCAAAAAACTTCCAGTTTCAAGTTTCATATCTAACGGGTGATCGGTAGTTCGTCAAATGAAAACATTATTTTAAAGCTTGCATATATTACAGAAATAAATATAAAATTTTTTTTAAAGACTTAAATATTTTTTAAGTACAATATTTAAACTAAACATATAAACTCGCCACCTCCACTTTAAAATACAGCTTATAAAGACACCGAAATAATAGGTTTACAAGCACATAATGTTTACAAACAAAACAAAAAAACAGCAACACAATCCCAAAACGTGTATAGTTAATACCTTCCAATAAAAGGTCGATCCCAACCACCAAGCATACATACATAGCCAACCCTCTGAACACTCTAAAACTCTAAAAAGTTTCCCTAATAGCCAAAAACGCCTGCTGGCATCAGTCACAACAACAACAACAGCAAAAAAAAACTGAAAACACAAATCCCACGATTGTAAATTCTTTAAAATTGTTTATCTCAACGCTGGGATTTTGTAATTTTTTGGCGCATAATTTACATGAGCATTAAAAAAAAAGGAACCTTTAGCCATATTCCGCCGCATCCTCAATGAATGATGAGGCGACGGCACGCGGCGGCAGACCGCAAAAACACCGCCCCCTTTCTCCACCCAAAACGCAACTTGCCAACAGGGCAACTATTAAACGCTTAATGGCAATTTCATTGTACATCATACATATATCCGATATCGGCCTCCGGCTATCCAGGATATCCGTTGTCGGCGGACAGTCCCAAGGCCACATGTTTGCCGTGATTACATGAGAGTTGACACGCCGCCTGGTTGGTGTGGACACGTGATCCGGGTCACGTGTCGCCAATTCCACAGGCCCACAGGAGGTTGATGAAAATAAGGATTGGTTGACTTGGTATACTCTATAGATGGTAGGTATTATATAGCAATATTTAAAGAAATTTCTAAAATTTATATGAATGATTAAAAGGAAAAACTTATGAAAAAAATTATATATTCGGAGAAAGAAAAAGTCTATGTTAAAAGGGTAATAAAATATATTGTATTTTTTAACAAAACAAATTAATTTAAGACCTTAAAGCCTGTCTTAAGTATAGATTTTTCTCAATACTATTTTTAATAAAACGTTTCTTTATGACTATATACTTATTAAAATATTTATTTAGAGCATTCCTACTTCGTTGTACAAAAATCCCTGATTTCACTTTGTTTTCATTTCGTAATGTAATCAAATTATGAAAATTATATGAAACCATCTCGAAGTAAGTCAAGTTGGCAACAATTTTGACTGATTGTTTTCGCACAACCCCCCTGGAGAGATGCAACCCTCCAGGCCCAAAAGCCCCTGGGTAGAAGCCCCGCCGTGATTCACTCGGGGAAGCAACCCCTTTTGTGGGCAAGAGGTGTTCGCCCGGCAACGCAAACAAATTATATTTAAAGTCCCAGTGCCTGTGCCAGTCCCAGTGGGTGTTTTGCCGCCTTAACCTGCCACGGATCCGGTTCCAATTGGATATCCGTTTGGTGCTCAAGCCAGGCCCTTGAGTCATCATCATCATCATCTCCGATGGGCTCCGCAGCAGGACCACCCACGAGGCTTTGCTTATTACTTTCGAGCAGGCCTTAAACTCTGGCTGTGTGCCTTTTGGGGTTAAGCTGGGTGTCTTTTCCCCTCGGCAAATGACACATCACGAACTTTTTTAATTTGTTTATGATAATTTACGTATTAAGTAATAGGCCAAGACACGACACGCTGTCATTTATTATGAAAAAATTTAACAAATGGCATAAATAGATAATGATAATGATGCTGGGGTTGAATTTTAATAAATTAAAAGAGATTTTGTTTAACGTTTTTTTTTATAGAATCTAATCTAAAATCAAGGCTTGAAATTAAAACATAATCTCTTCAAAATACCATCAACATTTGGAGTCCTTGGGTTGCTTCCCAATGACATTATTTCTACATAAGCCACAAGGTCTGCAATCCCAGGCAAAGGTAAAGCTTAAACCAACTAAAATCAATCGTAAAATAGTAATAAATATTTATACCTAGGCTATTGTTGGTGTAACACATGTAAAGATTATAAAAATGAATTTTTATTGTTGACCAAAGAACACAGGCAGGGCATCCTCTCTCTCCCTTATTTTAAAATCAAAAATTGACGATTATGCAAAAATGCGAAATATCTTTATAGCCGGGGCAAAGGGAACGGAAGACACACACATGATTCGGGTTCTGAGTATGACATTTGTTTTATGCCTCGCTCAGGTTGCGGCGGCATAAAAACCGTAAAAGAAATCCGCAACAGAAGGTAACCTCGGGATACAAAAAAAAAAAAGCTAAACATCAACCTCAAGCTCTAAATTGGGCCTAAAACACATGGGCGAAGTGAAACTGCCACGCGATAAAAGTTAAATATGCAAAGATGGAAATCTATAATTTTTTATTAGCTCCGGATGCCCCTGCCTGCAATGGCGTCTTCCGATTCGCTCCTGTTGGCCACCATTATGTGGCGCTTTTATGCCTCTCAGGCTAATTCGCCCTTTTGGCCCAATTTGCTGCGGTTCTTTTGACTGTGAAAAATTTTTTGCGCAATTTTTACGATTTGCGATTTGCACGAATTATACTGAATGTATACTTCTGTACGTTTTCTTTTTATAGTTTTACAATATGGCGACCCAGTTGCGGTATCAAAATTGCATTTTTTCCCATGTTTTGATTTCAATTAGGGGTTTATTTAGGAAGGTGAACTGTTACAGGAGTTACAGTTACATATTATTATTTATAATAATGTATTAATAACAATATATACCATGATTGAGATTGGTTTCATTTTAAGAAAATATATTTGCTTTCCCTTACTAACCCTTTAGGTAAAGGTTTTATGACCTTTAAAATATTAACTCAATTTTCTAATCCATTCTAAAACCTATTCATTTTATTTCTATCAACCTTTCATATGTATATCCTTCAGCAACCTATTTGCCGGGCCCAGCTACAAGCTGTTCCAATATTCGGTGCCAGCCAGGAGAACCAGGCGGGATCCAGGCAGGACTCACACCAGGGGCCGCAGCATAGCTCGGGGAATAGTCCAAAGCAGCAGGACCAGCATGGATAGCAGCCATTCGAGCAGGACCCACATGATCCGTAACAGGAGCCGGAAATGCAGCGGAATCTTGGCTTGCAGAGGAAACTTGGCTTGCAGGTGAAACTGGCCTTGCAGGGATATCTTGGCATGTATAGGTGTCCGCGCCTTCGGCAGGATGCAACCCGGCGCAATGGTATGCCCATGGCCCCCACGAATTGTGGGGAGTCTTTTTTTAGTGGATAAGGGAGAACTTGGTGGATCGCACTCACATATTTTGTTACGTCTCGAAGGAGCTTGATATATTCCGTTTATTTGGCCAAAGCTGATTGCTCCCACCTGAAAAGGATCACAAATTCAAACCTTTTTTTTATATTGTTTATAAGGACTTACATTGGACCAACAAACAGAAATATAAAGCCTCGCCCCGAGTGTTTTGTTTTCAGATTTCCAGATAATTTTGAAAAAATAAAAGTTGACAACTTACAGAGAGATTTCTATAATATATTTTCTAAATTTTCAGTAGGTTTTAAAATAATTATCATTAAAAAAACAGTTTATGAAATTATTGTCTATAATATAATGTTATTTTAAATACTTTTAGGTAATAAATTCCTAAAACTCCCAAATCAATTCCATTGTTTAAACTGTGTACTTTGACTTCCGCAAAAGGGTTTCTTTTTAATAATTTCCCTTTCCAAATTTTTTACAACCCCATCTGCCTTATTGTAGACCACTTTAGTTAATGGTAAAACGCATAAATGAAATCATAAATAAAAGTCGCAACTTTGATTTACTTGCGCTGACAACAGCACAACATTAAATTAAGTGCATTAAACCCTTAGCATCATCGTCCCCCTGGGTCCAAGGAGCGTCTAACGAAGCGTGAATCAAGTGGGGATGGGTGGGTTCTCGGGATGGTAAAAGTAGAAATTGCGCATTAGCTTCGCCTGCCAGTGGATGCAACCAAAGCGAAAGCACACACACAGCACAGATACTCAAAGTCCTAGATGTCCTCCAACCTAAAGGCGACAGGGAACAAGGTAAACAAGGAGGCGAAGCAATCGAAACTCTCACTGAAATTCGAAGGTAATCAAATAGAAGCAACTAATGATTCTATGAGGATTCCAATTAGGAAGCGAAACCAAGAACTCCCAGAACCAGCGGGTCTCATGTGTTTTTGGTGGGAATCCCCCTAGGAAAAGCATAACACTTGGAATATTTTGGAGCCACAAAAAACATAAAATATCCAAGATTAATAATACAATTTTTTAAATGAATTTATTATATATTAAAGGTAATTTTATCTAAAAAATATATATTTAACGGAAACAAAATAAACTCCATTAATTGTATAAGTTGTTTAAGAAATTTTCAAAGAAGAATAGCCATTTGAGAATTATAAGCAAAATACGTTGAATATTGTAGTACCAATAAAACAATAAATATCTTTGTTTAATCATAACTTATTTTTTAATTAAATGTTCATACTTTAAAATATTTTAAGCTGTATAATTAAATTTACAACAAATACCAAAGGAACCCATTTAGTTTAAAAAATATTTCTAAATTATGTTTATACATGGGTATAAACACTTGGGAATTATAAGCTCTAGAACCCAAAAATTTTCAAAATTTTAGATATTAAATCTATAAATTTAATTTATATATAAATATATATAATTAAACAAACTCAAAATTATTATTTCAAGTGCCACTTCAGGACATTAAAATGACATTCGGCCCGACCCATAAATGTTGCCAATTAAAATCTTATTTTCGCTTATTACATTTTCCCATGACACGCCCTCCCCTCCCCCCGCCTACACAGGGGTGCAGCCCGCCAATAAACACGTCTAAAAATTTTAGCCCAAGAATTTGTCGCCTGGCCTCGCCACCTGTTCCCAAAAAAAGCACACAAAAAAATCGTTTCTTTTCGCTTTTTCCGTTTTGGGTAATTGAATCATTTTAGCGCCATTTATTTTGTTCAGAATTGCAGAGGTTTTTGATGCTGGAAGGAGGGAGAAATGAGGGGGGAATGCTTTTGCCGTAAGCGCGACATTTGTAAAACAATTTCTATTTTGAAAATGAAACAATCGCGGAATGGGCGCGCACGAGTGGGCGGCACATAAATAATAATGCGTTAAATTTATGCGCTGATTAATGTGGAGCAGTCAATCTCCACCAGAGCAAGCTGAGGATTTCACCACCACTTGGAGCAAGTCCTCAGGTGTGACCAAACAGTTGTGGGGGGGGTGAGGTGTGGAAAAAGGAAAATCTTCAGTTCATATGAATACTCGATTGGTTGCGTTGGAAAAACAAGAAGAAATTTTTCGGTAAAGTTTTGAATTGTAAATGAGGTACAACAATGGTTCCAATAACAACAACAAATTACAACAATGATTCCAATGAGGGGTTTTTTATAAGGTTTTATTTGATTTTATTGGAAATAAATTTAAAATATTTCAAGGGAAATTAATTTAGAAAAAGATTTATTGATATCAATAACAATAACAAATTACAACAATGATTCCAATGAGGATTTGTTATAAGGTTTTATTTAATATAAGTTGATTTCAAGTGAAATGAACTTAGAAAAGATTTAATGTTAACAACAACAAATTACAACCAATTCCAATGAGGGTTTTTATACGGTTTTGTGTGATCTTATTTAATTTAAGTTGATTTTAAATGAAATGAATTTATAAAAGATTTAACTTTGGGTTCTTTTGGCTTATAATTAACAAGTAAGACTTAAGTTAACTGAAATCTATTTAGTACCATTTGTGGTTCTCCCCCTAAACTTGATTCATTTCCCAAACATATCCCCTCTTCTCTTAAGCCAAATCCCATCGAATTAATTGAATGATATCCACTTGCAGTATCCTTCCTTCCTCCCCCCAGAATAAGCCACTCGACATTCCCCCTAGTGCAAAATACGTAGGCATTTAGCGGAACGTTTATTTCATTATTACGCCTAGGGTAACCCGTAGAGAGCGGAAAAGTCGAATTGAAAAAGTCAAAAAGTTGCTGTTTTCTCCCCTCTTTAGTCACCACCCCCAGTCGTGTCTCCATAACTCCCAGAGATCATCGCAGGGGTTGGGACAGCAGCGCATCATCGAGGAACTAAAAACCGGAACGGAAGCCAGAGCAACGGGAAGAAAGGAAGGATTTCGCAAACGCAACCACCAAAACCGTAGACAAAAGGCTGACACTTGTGTCCTTCTCCGCCCCCACAACAAAGTATATACAACACCACCACCCAGAGACCAAAATCCGAACCCACCTCCATAGCCTCCCCTCACATCGCATGCCCTCAAATCACATGCATAAGGTTTTTAAGTTTTGTGCTTTGTCATACAAGTGCGTGGAGGACGATCTGCAGATTCAGTTGTAAAGATATGGTAACAGGCGCGTAATGTGACAGCATTTCCAGCCATGGGCCACGGATGTGCAAGTGGTAGTGGAATGGCAATGGAAATGGGAATGGGAATGAGAACGGATACGGATATGGAGATGGAGATGAAGATGGGTGTTGCTGACATAACGGTGGTACACATGTTTGGGCGTTGCCAGACGGCTGTGGATTGCGGTGTCCCCAGGTTGGCAAAGGATACTAGCGAGGGTCGCTCTGAACTTTGGTTGTTACTGTCACACATAGGATTGATGACTATGGATTATTATTTTCTTATTTTTATCCAAGAATATGACATGCTTCATTGGTTTTTTTATTTTTTTTTTTCGAATTATTTTTATTTTCAAATTTTTTGGAAATATACTATTTATTATTATTTTGGTCTGAAAAGCATTAATGAAGTCATTTTCGACTATCGAAAATATATATATTATTTATCAGCATTAGTAACCGAGTCAATCTAGCCATGTCTGAGAAAAAAGTGTACTAAATTTGTTTACAACATTTAAAAAAAAATCTCGAAAAAAAATTAATATTTTATATGTTAAATTCGGTTTAAAGAAAGAAAGAAAATCTTTCCAAATTAAAATGAATGCTTCTTTGACACCGTTATGGTTTTATAAAACTTTGAAATTTCCACAAAAATTCGATCGAATTTTGATCAAATTATAAAACTCATATTTGATGGCCAAAAACTAAATAAGGGAAATAAGTTGACCATTTTCCAATTTATAATTAAAATTAAAATAAATATATGACAAATTAAATAATATTAAAAAAATATGTTGTCGCTTGTTCATTTTTTTTTATAAAAATAAGTCTTCAAGTTTGTACAAATTTGTTCTTAAATTCTCGCAACACAAACAATTTTGCAAAACTTTCTTAATTTACCAAAAAGGCAATGCATTTAACTAAAAAGAAATCTGTTAAAGATTTTAAATGGATTTTAATTAGATATTTTTTTTAAGCCATATAATTCTAAATGAAAATAATTAGTTTGGTATAAATATAAAATCCGATATACATATATATACAATATTTTCCAGTCGTTCAGAAACTCTTGTTCCCGCCCCAGCACTGAGCAGCAGCTCCCCACTCTTTTTGACTGACAAGAGTTTCGACCGAAAAACCCCAATTACCTCTCACCTCGCCTGTCCATATGATGTGAACCATTTCTGTTGACATTGCCGCCTTGTTTACACGAATTTTGCGCCAAATGTTTAGATATCATTTTGCGTAACCAAAGGGGGGGTTGTAGGAGGGAGCACAATGCAGGCACCGCCAACTAAATGCTGAGTAAATAGTTGCCGGGAATAATTGGAACAGAGAGCTATGTGGGGAGCACTTATTTACCTTCTCCGATATGATATTTGCACGGTTCGGAGTGGGAAGGGGAAGGGGAAGGTGTGCACAGAAATCAATGCAGCAGTTCATTGAGACCTTGAGGAGAAATTTAATTAAAGAACAGGTGACAAAGCCAAAAGGGGCGTTGCTGTGAATTTCTCTCTCATTCTCGGCGAGCGTCATAAATCAAAGTTCCAAGCCGAAGGGGCTGGGGAAAGTGTAGGAGCCAAAGCGACTGCTGCAAGTGTCAGCAACATGTGGCCAAGAACAGGAAAAAATCCAGAAAAAATCCAGAAAAAATAAAATTAAAAAATAAAGAAAATCACAAGAGAGAGAGAGAAGGAGAGAAAGCGCAGCAGCAATCAAAAAATGTCGCGGACTTTTCTCCGTCTTTTTTCACTTTTGACATGGTCAAGTTTAATTGAAAAAAAGAAGAAAATTATTAAAACAAAAGAATTTTGCTATAAAATGAAGGCGACTTTTAACCTCCGCAGCTGCTGCAGCCGGCCAAAGCTCATAATTAGAAAAAATCCACCCAAAGAGCGATAGAGCAAGAGAGTGAAATTAATTTATTCCTATTTTTTTCTGTATACTTTTAATTGAATTTTGTTGTTGCTTTTGTTCTACCTCCATCCAGGAGCCACTGCAGATAATTTTAATAACCGGACCAGGCAGCAGGGAAATGGCCAAAGGATGCGACGGTAATTGCCGTGGCCAACAGCGGAGACGATAAGCAAATGTGAAGAGCAGGAGGAGCAAGGTGAACAGACGCCGAAAAGGGTTACTTTTCTGGGGTCTTTTATTAACAAATTTCACTTTATTTACGCCGCACGTTATGCTATAATTAATAATCAGGCTACATGCCTGCACGGGCAGTAAAAATCGCTGCCGAAGGGGGGCGAGGCGAGGCAGTTGATTAAATTTGACACAGTTCATGGAGCGATATGAGTGCTCATGCTTTGGGTTAAAAATCGGTTGAAAAGGGTTACGTTTTGTGGTTTGGCCTCTGATGACATTTATGGGATACCTTTCTTTGGGGTTGAGAGAAAGGATTTTTTGTATATACAGTCGAATCCCGATAATTCGTACCCCGGTAAATCGAAAATCGCGATAATTCGTAAAAATTTCTGTCCCCTTGAAATAAACTCGTTTATTCGTAAAAATTCCATACATTTTGGTCCCCTCGTTAATTCGTAGCATTTGGCGCAACGCAAAGAATACTGAACCTCTTATATATCGTAATTTTGTTTCGTAACCTCTTATAAATCGTAATGCGATGCGAAATTTTTTGTAGTTAAAGCACTGTTAGCTATGCCGCCTTTATGTCGCTATGCATTATGAATTTTGTGTTTCTCTTGCTGTTTTCGTTTAATTTGACTGACTTTTTTCGGAGAGTAACATCGTTCTGTGAAAATTATTATTTTAAAGCTTGAATTTTTGTTTTTTATAATTTAATGTTTCTGCTTAATTGTTTAATTTTTTGTTATTATAATTTTATGTTATTGTTTAATTTTCCTTTAATTTGAAAAACGTACAAATGAATGTACATACTTATAATGTTTGTTTAATTTTAGTAAATTTAAATACATATGTAAACATGATGTGAAATGTAAAAACCCCGTTAATTCGACTTTTTCATTATTGAGCCCCGTTAAATAGAAATCTCGATAAATCGAATTCCCGTCTAATTCGTAAAAAAAGTGATCCCCTTGCCATTTCGATTTATCGGGACTCGACTGTAGTTTAGTTGAGTCAAAAAAGTCAAAATATCAAAGAAAATGTAAACATTTTTAGTTAGTTCTTGAAAACAATTTAAAAAAAGAAAAAAACAAAGAATTTAGATACATTTCTGAAACTAATATTTGTTTCATATATAAATATAAATGAATATTTAAAACAAGAAAGCAAGCTAACTTTAGGAAACCGGAGTTTATGTACACTTGCATGAAAATCGATCAGAATTCTCAAAAAAAATACATTATTTTAAGTTCGAAAAACTTTTCGATGCTAATTTTTAATAAGAAATCAGCATTAAAAATTTAAAAATTTTATAAACTGAATTTTTTCTTTTTTTTTTTTAATTTTAACGATGTAGGTTTTTATAAATGTTAGAAAATAATTGAGTACATTTTTTTTTGTGTCCAAACATGGCTAGATCGATTCGGTTGTTAATGCTAAGCAAGAATATATAAAATTTAAAGGGTTGGAAATGCCTCCTTCAATTCGTTGCAGGCTTCCAAGTAATATTATAAAACCTTGGAAAGGTATAAAAATATATACTTTCACATCATTCTTTACAGATTTGGATGCTTTATCGTATTAAACCTCAAAGATGGTTTTAGATATTAAATTGATGTGATATAATAGAATATTACAAATTCTAGTAAATAAAACAAATATAAATTTTCAAATGAACATGAGTGTAAGCCTTGAGTAAGCATTATGATAACTATAAACAAAATCCTTATAATTTTAGATCCCAAAAACCCTTCAAAGTTTATAATCCTTTTTTCATGTCGCCATCTATGGCTCAAGTTTAAGGAATATAATATAAGCTTAAGCTTTACAAGCTCTTGACAAGTTTCCAACTTCATAGCTTGTAACTTGCAGCTTTTCACACTAAAGCTTATTTTTATAGCTAAAATACATTCTCACATTTTTTAATATATATGTAAAAAAGGACTAGCAAATGTATTAAACTTAAGAAAATTATTACTTTAATTTAACTAAACGATTTAAATAATTATTCTAACATAATTTGATTAAATTCATGTTTTACAAACTTTTATATTTTTTTATATCTTCAATTGAATGTTTTTCTAACAAACATAAAAACATTAATTTTAACAATGAAATTATTTTATAAAACCACACACATAGCTATATTTATTTATATATGTATATTATATATTTAATATTTATTATTATTATTTAAAAACAACACATTTCTAGGAATCTTCCTTATTTTGATATTTCTCCATAACAGACTTTGCCAGCTTCAACTCTGCCAGCAGAGCCTTCATTTGTGTGCGATCTATGTTAAGGATATGCGTAGTGTCCTTGGGCAGGCCGTCAACTAGTTCTTGCGAGATTTTAAGTTCCAAGGTGGCACAATTTGGCGGCGTTTCGCCTGGCGAGGTTATATCGCGAACGCTTTGCAGTTCGTTAACTGAAATTGAAATAATAATAACACATTTTGATAAATTGTATAGTTTAACAATAAAATTTAAAAGTTAAATGGGAAGCCAAGCCTAAATCAATTCGAAAACACTCACTTTTAAAAGCTTTATCTATCAGGGTCTGGCGTATGGCGGCGGAATGCTTCTGCAATACTCGACACATGGCAGCGGCATGATCCTTGGGCAGTCCCAGCTGTTGGATCTCCTCCCCGAAAATACTCTCCGTACAGCTATAGCGAGTGGCATTGATTAGCATAAAATGTATGCAGGCCACGGCTGTTTTACCCTCATTCGTGAGCGTCGATGTCAAGGATTTGATTTTCGCTTCCTGTAAAATGTATTTGCTTGATTATTTATATATTTAATCTTTACAAAATATGTTTGTACACATAATTACCTCAAATGGTTGTCCACATATTCGCTGGGCCACCAGCTCGCTGAGTTGCTCCAAGTTTTCAATGGTCAGATTGGAGAGTGTGGATATGATCTCAGCCAGAACCCAGTCGGGGCAATCGCCTTCCCCGCAAAATCGAAATTTCTGTAAAATTTAGAGAGAGGTTTCATTTGAAATAAGGAAATAATTGAATGTAGCCAAAGCAGCTCTTTCACTCGTTCACATTCCGAAAGCAAACAAAACGCACACGCCTACACCAAAGTTAACCCATCACGTTTCTGAGTAAATTAAAGACCAGAGTGCCTCCAACAAGTGGGCTCTCGAGCCAAATGAAGAGCTCTTAGGAATTGAAAAGGATGACAGCATTACAGCTGGGAATACCCTGAAAACGTGTAATTCGATATAAAAGAGGCAGAATATATCGAAAATGTTTAGATATTTTAACGATAAATGTGCGATAAGCCCAAAAGCTTTGCAACAAATCAGACTAAATATTATTAAACACGATATCAAAAACATCGATATGTAAAATATACAATATTTTAATTTTATATAAATAATTTGAACCAAAAATATCAATTTTCCTCAAATTTTTTTTCGATAAAATAGAACATTTATCGATACATGCGATATATTTGCAGATATATCATATCGTACTTCTCCTTGCGGTATACCTATCTCCTCGAACTAGGGAATATTTGGTAAAAACCTTATATTTAAAAAGCATTATTTAGAAAACAAATAAAAATTCTTTAGATTTCAAACATATCAAAATAATAAAGATATAAAATGCTTTCTCCAGTAAATTTTCTTGACCTTAACTCTTGGTCCAGAGACCTCAATTGAAAGGCAACATAATTTGGGTCACTGATAAGCCGCCTCGGACTTGCCAGCAAAACTAATGACACCCTTTAAGAATGGGATGGGAAACCAAGAAGGATGGGATGGATCCCCAAGAACTCCCACGACAGCGTAGAGGAAAAGAAAAAGGCGACGACGATATTTGCATATGATTAATTTCATACGCTTGCCTGCTAATCAGCGAGCAATTTGTTCAAGTGGCTGCGAGCACAAAAAAAGGGTGGGTGAGTTGGCGCTATACATTTTCCAGGATATAAGGGAAGGCCGCGTTTGGGGAGCTTCGTCTCAGTTTCAAGTGCATGTCACGTTTATCTCTGGCCAGGATTAATAAACGCAACTTTGGCGGAAAAGAGAAGAGACGGGGCGCGAGCGAGCGAGCGAGCGAGTTAAGCGAGTGAAAATTTATGACACTTGTTGCCGTTCATTGTCTGGCGGGAAAAGTAAGTGGCAAGGATATAGAGACGGAGACGGAACGCTGCCACGCTTATTAATACGCACTCGTATTTATTTAGCGACGTGTGTAACGGCTTAGAAAATGCGAACGACAAACGTTTTATAATTATTTTATGGACTTCAAAGTTGTGGGTGGCGGATCGGTTGACTATATAAGCGAAGCAGCGCGACGGTAGCCATCGCAGTTTGCCCGTGAGGATTAAGAGGAATCGTCGTCGTCGCAGCCGGCCCGGCAGTTAGCAATTAGAAGTGTGCTCCACCATGCAGACGTGGCCCCTGTGGATCCTGTTCCTGTTCCTGGCCATCGGTGCCGATGGAGCCAGCAGCGGCTTGCCAGCGTCCGGGGTCGTTGCCGGTTTGGATACCGAGCTGGGCACCTGCGAATTGCAGCTATCCAAGTACCGTCGCTTCATCCTGCAGGCAATCCTTAGCTTCGAGGACGTATGCGATGCGTACAATTCGCGACCCAGCGGCATCCAGGAGCCGGCAGACGAGACTGGCTGGCTCTTCCGTCACTACGCCCCGCCGCCAACATCGCAGCGCGGCGAGATCTGGGCCTTCTTCCGCCTGCTGATGGCCCAGTTCAGCGACGCTGACTTCGCCACTATCGTCCGGGATGCGGTAATCGAGAGGTGTCGCATCAAATCGCAGCTGCAGCGGGATGAGAAACGCAACTCCGTGGTGCTGGGCAAGAAGCAGAGATTCCATTCTTGGGGCGGCAAGCGGTCGCCGGAGCCGCCGCTCCTGCCCGACTATTAAGCCGCGCCCACCGAGGTATCCTCGGCCTCCTCGGCATCCTCGGTTTCCGCCAAAAATGTATGAACAGCCAAACAACAAATGTTGAAAGTCCTCTTTTAATTAGTTTCAGTGTCTAAATAAACTCGAAGATTGCAAAGCGAGCAGCTAATTCGGCGTACTTTTCTTTCAAAAATCACTCACCATATTGTTGCTACTCTAAATGCCGGGGGTCTATTCTAGTCTAAAATTGTTAAATTGCTTTTGTTTATCACAAATTGCAAACTTTTTGCTTTTTTAATTTTTGTCAACAGTGTGACCAAATAGTTTTCCATTTAAAAAGTTGCGTTCCATCATTGGGGATTTTCTGCGGCAAATCAAGAAAACGTAATCAAACTACGTAACTGATGAACATGTCTGCTCATTTCTCAATTCGGCGTCGAGGGCTAAGATGTCGTCGAAGCCATAACTGAAAATGCGCAAAAAAAAAACTTATATTAAGTTTATTTAAATAATGTATTTATTATAATCAAATTTTAATTCAATTAGAGGATTTAACTTTAAATTAGTAAGTTTAAGAATTAAAGATTTATTTTCCCCATGTGTTAACCAACATATAAATTAAGCTCGCAGCCCTGATTTCTTTGGTAATGGATAAATTCATTGGCAATTTGATATATGATTTCAACCTTTCTCGAATCAGCCAATAACTTTGACTTTGCTGGGCCTTCGTAAAATTGTGTCAGTGACATTTTCATAAAGTTAATGTTTTGAAAAAGACGAGACACCTTATCCGATAACGAAGCTGTTTCGGAATATTTAGTTTTGCATTTAAAGTTAATACAATAAAATGATCCTCTTATTGGGGAAACATTTCTTAGTACCCATTTCTCTGCCATAATGAAGCGTTTACATTGATCCAGAAGATTTTTGTGCTGGAAATAGTCGGTAAAACAGTCGATGTCTAGATTATAGATTTCCTCGTGGTCCATTTCTTCTTTTTCCATTACCTATAAAGTTAAAAAATAATGTTGTTAATATTTAAAGTGGGAGACTTTAGTAGACGATGCATTCACCATAATGACTCGCCACTTCATAGAGCTTAATTAATTCTTTTGGCTTGCCCTTAAGCAAACGATCTAATATAAGTTTTACGCACTTATTTTCAACTTCAAAAGCCATCCACATATGTGAGCTCTTCAGAAGACTCAACAGCTTATCAAGTGAAAGTTTCCGCAGTGGACCGTCGTTTCAAGTGTAAATGTAATCAAGGAATATCCTTAAAATGTTGGGATTCGTTTCGGTTAAAGCCACCTCTCCCGAGTTTGAGCCTTCATTTTGAAACAATTTCTCAAAGAACTCGGCTGCACTGGCCAAAACGAACACACGTATTTCCAAACACTCCGGATTTCAGCAGAAAACCACCTCGCCGTGACCTTCACAAAGAACTTTTAGAATTAATTGTGTTCTTTTGATAAAATATTATTTGTAATCTTACCAGGAAATATCAGTGTGTTTAGACGGCATGTTTTCGAAATAATTATTTATGCAGCGCAGCGAGTTTTAAATCAAATCAATTTGCAGAAAGTCCCCGATCTACACAATCGTTATAGTGTGACCAAGTCTCGCATGATTCAATATACTGCCGAGTTGTGTAGAAGCGCTTTGGTCGCTAAATTGAGCTAATAATTGTTTCCGAAAAAACGCCAATGGTTTTAATAAGATGTAATCTAGCCTGTTTTTTTTTTCAATACAATTCCATACATTTTTTATTAGCTTAGATTCGATTTGATTGGGTTTTGCGCTTAACAGCACCAGCTGTTAACGTTAACAGCACTTTCGCCAAGTAGTCTATGTTAACGCTCAGAAGGCGCCAAAAAAATTAAGTTTTGAATTACTTTCTTTTCCAATGTTTATTAATTCATTTAAACATAAAATTAAATGTAAAAAAAGGATTCATTTTTAAGGAGCCATTAACATAAATTAGAATTAAAAGATAAGGGGAGATTAATTAAAATTTAATTTAAAAATTCAACTTAAATTAATTGATTAATTTAATTTAACTTAATTAAATTTATTGGCATGGTCGTTTTGAAAGAAATAATTCTAAAAATATTAAATTACGTTCGGATATTTAAAAATTTTAAACTCAAAATGATTTTATTAAAAATAAATCTGAAGTTCGATTTAAGAGCTCAATTGTTTGGTTACTTTTAATATAATAAATCAATTATAAATCGTTAAAGTATAAAATTATATTTTTTATTTTTTCGCTGGCTATAAAACACACCCCTTTGAGGCCCTTAGAAGCCAGCTTTATCTATCGGAAATCCGCTGATCTCGTCTAGGTTTTTGCAGCAACATTTTAGAAAGGGAACAGAGCCCGATCGTAGACCCATAGACCTTGTCTATAAATACTGCAAAACGAGGCGGTGAAAAGTGGGCGGGCGATGCTGGGAGGGTGTGTAATTATCTCATCTGTCTGGTGGACACGCTGAAAACAAATGTTAACTAATCGCCGCAGCGTGGCCGCAAATCTAAATTCGAAATCATTAAATTATTGGACTGATAGTGACCGGGAATCCGTGCAACGTGAGCGATTCTCGCTAGCCGGTTTGACAGCGGCGCCAAATCCATACTTGGGTCCAGATTAGGGCCCGTACGAGGAGGAGGGACCCATCCCGACCCGACCCATCTTGGGGTTTTTTTTATTTATTTTTTCTGGATCTGGTGCAGGTGCTGGTGCTGGTGCTGATGCGATTATCAGCTTTGATTAGGTGGGCGGGTTTTCGGTGTAAAATCGGTTCAATAACAAAATCCGGATGGCAAAGTTCGCTCTAAAAATACGCTAGGATTCGGTAACGCTTTGAGTGTCTATTTAAAGCTGATCTATTGACCTCCTCCAAACGGAACTAGGTCTGATCAGTCGATCGATCGATCAGTGCTTCAGGTGTTACATACCTCCATTTCATGTTCAAACTAAAACGCATTGCAATTGTTTTTAACTTTTAACTTAGGTACTATGTACTCAGTACTAAGTAAGTATATATACTATATAAATATATAGCTATATAAATATGTATACATTTATAGCTAAATGCAGCAAAGCAAATCGTTATCGCCAACAAAAGATTTGAATTCTCGTTTATGGCATAATAAATATTTTAATTTTAGGAATTTTAGACCACCAAGAAGGCAGGATTGTCTTCTATCAGCACAAGATATTTTCAATGAAACTGAAAATAACAAGTGAAACCAGTTTTATATATTAAATTCTAAAAATACCATAAAATTCAAGGTTAACACAAATAAAGCATACAATATTGAATAAATGCAGAATATAGAAAAGATATGATATTTTAATGTTCTTAAAAAACTATTTAAATCAAATAATATAATAATATATATTGTAAAAATGGAGAATACAGAAAAGGATATGATATTTCAGTGTTCTTAATTTAACATAACTTCTTGAATCAAATATTTTATAAAATCTCGTTTTTTATTTAGATTTTAAGCAGATTTTCATCTTAAAAACAAACCTATTAAATCGTTCCCCTAATTAATATATAATTAAAAATCAAAAATAGATTTCAAAGTAATAAAAAAAAAATACTTCCAAACCCAAGCTGGACTTTCCCCACTTATGTGTTGGCTCCGTTTTATATGCATTATTCATGTTTATTAAATTTATTAATTGACCTTCCCCCCGAGAGCTCGCACCTCTGCGCCTCCCCTTTGCACCATCTTCCACAAAATTGATGAAGAAACTAGGCCATCGCAGTATATAGAGCTGATAAGAGACTGATTAAACCTTGTCCAGAGATTCTCGAGGAAAACCAACAAAAATCCACAAAATAAAACGAAAAAGCAAGAACGAAAATTAAAATTTAGTCATTGAACTTAACATTGAGAAGGAGAGGAGAAGAAGGGAAGATGGGAAGTGAGGAGGCAGTATTTTTTTTTTGTATTATTTGCTATTTAAGTTAGTCGCACGACTGGCTGGCAACAACAATTTAATCTTCTCTCAAAGCGCCACAAAAGCAAAGTGGCTCCTAATCAACGCACCGATTAGAAGCATTGCCAATGAGCGAGGAAAATTGGGAAAGAAGAATGGTTAAACAAAAGGAAAAAGAAAACAATAATTTTTCTTATTTTTGTTTTCCAAAAATTAAAAACCTGTAAGGTTTAAAAAAATTATGTATTTAGTCACCATAAAAACCGATTTTATTTATAAGTTAATATTTATAAAAATCATTGCACTGAAACTGAAATTTAAATTTAACTTTTTAGACAGAAGAAAAGAAGAATTTCAGATTTTAAATCTCAATGAAATCTGTAATTTTTGTTTTCCAAAAATTCAGAACCTGTAAGGTTTGATTTTTAATTTAGTTATATATTTATATTAAATTTTATTAATATTCATAATAATCATTGTACTAAAACTGCTAGTTAAATAAAAATTATTAGACAAAAGAAAGTAATTTCAGATTATAAATTACAATAAAATCTGTGCTTTGTGTTTCCGAAAAAATGTTAAACTTTTAATATTAATAAAATTAATGGTACCAAAGCTACTTATTAAATAAAAAAAGTTTTAAAATTATTTACCAAACATTTGCCAAACCAACCTTTATATTTTCGCCCTTATAAACATAAAATATATAGGATTATATCTAGATTCATTATTTACTTTTTATATATTTAAACACTTATTTTTTCCCTGTGTAGCCAGGTGTCTTATTTTCCAAAAAATCTGCGTTAATGGTGAAAAATATTTGCCAAAAAGCGAGAAGAAATGGAAATCAACTTGGTGGAAAGTTTATTTTTTGTTTATTTTATTTTATTCATTTACAACTTGATTTGTGGCTGTTAACTAATCAGATAAGACTAGCATTTACTATCGCAGAAAATTTTAGACTTGCTTTTATTGTACTTTTTGTAAATTCAAGAAAAACGTATAAAGTCATATATTATATCTAACGATCAGACCATTCTTTTATCTCCCTTAAGTCACATGTTAAGAAACGTGACTCCTTAAAGACTAACTTGAAAATCAGAAAAATAAATATTTATTAAAATTAGTTACTAAAAATAATTTGTAAAAAATAAGGTGGCGCAGATAAACCCATTGAACTTCTCTGAACTTAATTTTTTTGCGCATATAAAAAGGCCGGTTTGGGTGGAAAATTTTCAGAGGCATTTTCCTGTTGATTATTTTGATTATGTTCGTGTTTGCATATTGCTTTTTGTTGTTCCTATTTTACAATCGTGTTCGCAGTAAGTCTGTTGTAATTTATATTTAAACACGAGTGTATATAATTAAACGAATATATGTAAGGTATATTAATGATTATCAGTGCAAAATACTCTATGAAATTGAGAAATACTGAAGCAATGCGATTTTGTAATTACTCTGAAATAGGGATATTTTCCGTCATTATATTAAAAAATTATTTAAATAATTCAGGGATATTTTACAGGTTTATATGGATATTTAAGTATATATTTCAATCTCAGTTCTTTTGTTAGAGTATTCGAACAATCGCCATTGTCCAGCTAACCTTGCATTCCTACTTAATTCTTTATTATTTTTTTTTTATATACGTTCAGGCATTGATAAGCCAAAAGGTGACCCAGTTGAGACCTACGCGACTCGTTAATTATAACAAGTTAACAAATATTTTTAATCATCTTTTAGCAAGGGAGTTGCACAAAAAAATTTTCAATAAAAAAAACAAAGTTTGTAACTGAGATGGGAATTAAAGTCTTCATTTTAAAAACATAAATTATGGAATTTATTACAGTCTACGTAACAAATTTTAATAATTTTTTATGGATTTTTATTGAAATTCAAACCTCTTCAAAACAAAAGTACTTTGTCTGGGAGTTTTATTTAGATCTTTAAGACCAATATAACTATATTACTGGTATTATTATTTGCTTTTATTATTATTAATTATTAATTGTTAATTCTTATTCGCTATTAAAATGCCTTAAGTTTTAATAACATTCAAAGTATCCCATACGTATAAAGAAAAACAAACACATTTCATCTTTAACAAAAAGAATTTGAAACCAAAATAAACAATTTATGTGCTGCAGGTTTGTTTGCAAATACATTTTTTCCACAAAGTTCTACATGGCGTTCAATGACCCCCCACAGAAACATGGACAAACTACAGACTCCAAAATATATTCCATATTAATAATAAATAATCATACATAAATGATGAAAAGCCATCCGATTTTTAGTCAAGACTGCAGACTGACCTCTCCGCCAAATGGAAGGTTAATTGAATCAAAATTGTTGCCAAAAAATAAAAAAAATTCAATGTGCGCATTCGTTGGATCCGCGAAAATTTCTCTAGATACAGAAAACTCAAGAGATTCTGTCTGAGAAATCTCAGGAGGACTGACTCACGCCATGGCCATGTAAAACGCAAACTAGTCTATGCGTTTCTAGTTGTATCTAGAGGCAGATACACGCTTCGAGATACATGCAGGTCCATCTACAGATACATTTGTATCTGGCAGTGCAATGCACGCATTTAACATTGAATGCAATGTTTGAGCATATTTTTGAGGTTGATTTTTTTTCCTCCTCTGTCTCTCACTCACTTTTATTTTAATGTCCCATAAACCGGAACTATTAATCAACATTAGCGGGGAAAAAGACGAGGAGTTGAGGAAATAATGTTCATTTTATGCAGCTAGCTGTGAGAGCAAAAGAAAGGCGGAATTGTTTAGTGGGGTCGTTTTTTGTTAGGAAATGTTATTTTAAATATTTAATAATAAAATATAAAAACTTTAACATCAAATTAGTATATATTTTCACCTAAAAAAAACATCATCTTGTTGAGTATACAAAGTAAGCACGAATAAATATTTGTTTATTAAAGCAAGCACATTTCTTAAGTACATACTTTGGTTTTGAAGTGAACTAAAAATAAATTTCAATCACGCCACATTCGGTTTATTGTTTCTTTAATTGCTTATCAGGTAGCTGAAAAATTATGCAAATATATATATTTATATATATATATTTTATCAGATGACAGATACAATAATGCAATTTGGAACCTGTCAATTAGCTGTTGTTGCTCTTGATTATTATGTTGATTGTATTAAACAGGTGTTTACTTTTTGGAGTATGTATAACAGGTTTTAGATACAATTTTAAAGATAAAGAGAGAAAGGTTAAACCTTAGAGATAAGCTAATGAATGTGCTTGAAGATAGAAATAAAATAAACAAAAGAAATCTAGGACAACCTACTTTTAATATCTGTTTTTTTGTCAAGTGAATATAATCTTATAATCTTCTAGAGTATACGCTTTTTAAGCCTTAAATATAAGATAATAACTTTATAAAAAAGATAATATGATTAAGAGAGAAGTATTAATTCATTCTACCTTCTTCAAGACAGTTGAAAGTGTTTAAAAACCCATTAGAAATTCTTTTTTCTCTTCCTTTTGTTGTCAAATGAATATAATCCAATAATCCTATTAATTTTATGCTTTTAAAGCCTAAAATGTAAGATTGTAACTTCATAATTCATTCATTTCATTCTTACTAGTAAAAGTAATTGAAAACCCACTAAAAATTCTCTCTTTCTCTGGCAGTCAATGTGTCACTTGCTAATTACCTCATCAAACTGGCCACAGGTGTTACAAAACGCAATTGAAATTCAAACACATTAGGCACAGTAAACACTCGAGTTGGTGAAACTCTTTAGAGTCTAGACTCCTCATAAAAAAAACAGATGTTGATAAGTGGCAACCTTTTCTGTTTGTTCAGTGATTATTAACATGGGAATAATGAAGAGGTTTCGTCTGACTATTTTTAGGATCTTGTTTGGGAAGTTCTCAATCGCGCGGGGTTTATGGTCATTATTATCAGCAGACCGACACGCGATATCAGACGGTGCGGCGTTAGCGCCTACCGACTGCCCAGATAATTACTCTATATATATGTATATATAGATAGACTTGTAGAGCCGGGCCCGTCTGGCGATGTCAATGGAACTATCGCCCCTTCCGAGATTATCGGTGGCAGCCGGCGAAAACGTGATCAGTTGTGGTCGGGTTCAGATGCGGCAGATCGGGCCTTTCTATAAAAATGTGTGTGCGCGCGTGTATATATTTGCATAATAAATCGCATAATTAAGTTTATTTTAATGCTGATCCCCGAGTGTCGTTGGCTATAGTTGCAATGGAAAATTACGCGATCGCATTATTGTGAGCAAAACACGCAACAAAATCAAACGGAACCCGAGAGTTCCTTTATTTCTGTCTCTACATTTGCTGTGACCCCTTAGCAAAAAATAGTAAAGTCTCCTTTAGTTTTGGCAAATTTCTTAGCTTATTTATAGTATACTTTTCCGTTTCCGCAGCGGAAGAACAAACTTTTCACAGGAAATTCATTTGCCAAAAAAAAAAAAGAAATTCTTGAAGTGACCTGTAGTTGTAAAGTTTCGGGGGTTTAATGGTTTTAAATAAAATTAATTAAATATAAAATGTATATATTAAATAATGAAAATTAGATTACAAGCTTAAATGTTTTTAATATAATCAAAAAATAAGTTCCAGATACATTTTGCAGCTATCAAATTAATAACAAAATAATAAATAAATGCTTTGCTATTTTTCCATTGAGAAGAGTAGAGAAACACCCCAAATTAATTATGATTTATAAGAAAACTCAAACGAGAAAGTAAACAAAACCCGAGTAGTGATCATCGTATAGTCCAAATATATGTCTCACATCCTCCGATGCCTCTTGGTTTTCTTTCTTCATTCCGCGATCACGCTTCGATCAGGTGCTCTAGGTCAGTTACGGCATGGCGATCACACTCTGCAGCAATCTGTCTGTCTTGTGTCGCGTCCCAAAAATAAACCAGTTCTATATTTATGATTTAAGTTTATGCTGCGCAGTTTATCAGCACTTTTTCGGTGGCGATCTTTCGGGTGAATGTATTTCAAGGAGGTCTCTTCTGCATTGATAAGGCGTGAATAGCGATCGGGTCGCGCGCCTTGTGTCTAAATTTAAATCACTGCCATAGGCCTGTAACTAGTCGCATAGAGTATATACTAAGGTAAAACATGCTCTAATCGGCTCTACAATTTGTTGAAAATTTTTCACCGATAATAATGTGGCCCGCTCGACTGATTTAGATTGCCCGAGCGGTTTCATCAGACGATTTGCACGCTTTTGTTGCTGTGGGCGCGTGGTTTGGTTCTCTATTTTGTTTGGTTTTTTATTAATTATGCTTCGAATCGGTTTTTGTGTTTTTTTATTGTTAGGAAATTGTCTAGACATAAGGAATCAGCGGTACCTTTCCAGTTTCTGCGTGTGAAATAATTGTATGTTTTCTTTGGGCTTCACGCAGTCAAGGAATGATATTTTGATGATGGAAATAAACCGAAAAAGCATTCAATTTTATTAAATAAATTAAGGAAAATATTTCAAATATTTAATATAATATTAAGGCTATATTTTTAAAAATATGCAATAAAATAAAAAAAAATAAAATTAAATAAAGCCCCTTTATTGATTATGGATATTTTTATTAACAAAATTGCTGCTAATTAAAAATGAAATTTAAACTTTGTTATCAAAACTTTATTAATAAAATATTCTTATATATAATATATTTATTCTGTTTTAATATTAAATATTTTTTTTTAAATTAAGATACTAACCCCAATTTTTCAAAATCCCCTTAAATCACAAATCAGACCACACCTTAAAACCAGAGAAAAAATGGAAAGTCGCCCGCATAAATTGAAAAATTTAAATGGTCCCGAACGACATCCGCTGAAACCAACGAACTATAATTACAAAACACAGCATCCGAGAGACTCTGTGGTGCATACGTCTGGTAAAATATGAAAATATGTACTAAAATAGACAAGATCAATTTATGTGAAAAGTGTGTGCCACTAAATTTGCCAGCGGGAAGCTCGGGGAGGAATGCAAAATCCCATTTTCAAGTGCAACCAAAGAGAGACAACTTGCAGAATGATTGCGGAAAAGAGCAGAAAAAGAGAAAAATACAACTAAGGAAGAGAAAATCGAAGCTCTCAGAGGGGAGTAATAGTAATAAGGGTGTTAAGGGGGACCAAAGAAACCCTGTAAAAAAAATAAGGAAGAGAAATACCTCAGTTAAAGGAAGTAGATAAAAGGGGGTTTAAAAAAAGAAAAGGCTGAAAAATTGAAATTATATTAAATCAAGACTAAGCTTTCTGATAACTGTATTAATTAAATAAAAATAAAATTGACAAGATTTGCCTTAGCTTTTTGTATTTAAACCCAATTATTGAATATTATTAAGCTACCAGTTTCTTAAATGGTTTATAAGGTAGAAAGAAAAAAACAAGAACACGATTTAATTCGATTTTATCAGGTAACGAAATTAATTGCAAACCAGTCTAAAAGGTGTTAGATTTGTATCTTAAGTTTAAAGATTAATATTGTACCATTATATTTGATAGAATTATCGATGTAAGGATGTAAGAATACGTATATAAATAAATATAATGAATAAGTATATAAATAAATATAATGAATAAGTATCTCAATAAATAAAATGGTATAATATTTATTAAGATACTTATTCATTATATTTATGTAAGACAGAGTAGGAGAGTACAGCAGAGAAGAACACAGCAGAAAAGGCAGCAGAAGACAGCTGAGATCAGCAGGCGACAAAGCGACAGCAGAACCACAAAATGAGAAGGAAAGAGGAGCAAAGCAGCAGAAGAGAGAGCAGCATATCGAGGAGTCGGAGAGAAGAAAATAAAAGCCGGAAATCAGAAAACCTAAGAAAGCGAAACTTGTAAACTTTAGAGTTAATATAATATCAATACTTTATAATAATAACAAATAAAATACTTGAGCTGAGTAAATCTCATCTTACATTTATTAAGATAATTCTGTCAAATATAATGGTATAATATTAATTAAGATACTTATCCTTACCTCACTTTCTCCCCCTATATCGACACCCCTGGACGATCTCATATGCTCTACTCACATGAAGTGACCGGCAAACTGCAACGAGCCACTCAAGTAACCACTTCTTTATGCACGCAGGGATCTCTCGGAACCGGCTTTCAACTAGGCAAGCAACTCAGCCGGCCGGCCCGGCTTTTCAGCCTCCTTCTCTCTCAACACCCCTCTGCACTGGAAAAAATACAATATATTTAAATGATTTTTCAAAGTCTGAATAATCGTGCAAATTCTTAAAAGATTTCATTAATAATATCCTTGTCTTTAAAAATTATTGTAACTTTTACGTAACGTTTATACTAAAGTAACCGTTTCATCAACTCTCAACTTAAAGGCATTAGAATTCCCAATTAGTTCTAGCACAAAACTGACTCACTAGCAAAAGATCTCTTTTTAAGTACTTCTTATTAAATATATTAATACACATATAAATATTTTATATTCCTTAAAACTATTATATTAAATATTACATTAAAAATTTTGTAGATTTCATATATTATTTTTTTCAGTGCAGTCAACGAATTTAGCCGATCGACTCTGCCTCCGCCCACTGCTTTTAGCCTCCTTTAACCCGCTCATACAGTGAATTTCAATGAGATGCTGCTGAGTTGGCAACCGGCAACCGAAGAAATTAAGAAAGTGCGCATTCAAAGTAGGTTTTTTTTTTGTTTTGTTGGAGTGACACTCGAGAGACAAAAAGCGTGAACCCTCCACAGAGTTGCATCATCATGCGGTTCGAGATGTGATTTGAAATCACGCATTAGCAGAAGACGAAAAAATAACTCAAGAAACACCGCCATGAGTGACTGCTATCTCGGCACGCACACCAAACACACCACTCTTATTCCATAGATAAAAGTGGCTCTCGATATAAAAGAGGTCCCACAACCCAGTCACAGTTTCGAGACTGCATTTTCTGTGTTGAGTTTTGGCTGCACTCGTCGGTTTCCGCTTGTCTGGGACATTTTTTATAGTTTTTTTCTACTTTTTTCTTTGATGTGGGTACGACAGATATCATGTGGGTCGAAATTGGTCTGGGGGCCCCAGATGAAAAAAGAAAAGGCGTCGAGAAAAATCAATTCCAATGGTTCATTAGTTTTTTATCCATGGAATTTTAAGACCCTTTTACAGGTATTAAGTGACCGATTTTTCCATTTAAATATGATTTTATATCTAAAAATTATCACAAATTCTGTTATGAATAGGCTTAACCTAATAGTAAATCTAGTTTTATGCTAAATCAATGTTTATTATGATTAATTTTGCTTTAAAATATTTCTTAGGAGTATTTTCTTAGTTATCTTAGTTATTCTCTGTCTATTCAAAAACTCCTATAATTCCCCTAAATCCTTGTCATTTTCAATACTTCAATAATAAAAGTACTACCTGTCTGTTTAACGTTTTCTTTCTTTATTATAGTTGTAAAATAAGTCTCTTACACAACATCTTAAAAGGGCTAATTGATTTAAAGGTGACACGGCAGCAATCATATACAAAAAAACCAATGCGTGGGCGGAACACATAAAAACGAAACAGAACTCACTCAAAAAATTTATATTCGATTGAGTGGAAAAGTAGGACAGGAAAAAACTCAGACGTCAGAGTGAAATTAAAGGGAAAATATAAAAAAAAAATTAAAGAGCGGTACTGTAAAAAATATATATAAATATAATAAATATATAAAAAGAAATATTTGACGTCCTTAAATTTACAAAACAAAAAACAAGTAAAATTATAATAATAATTACAATTATTGATAAATTACTTGTATAAATAAATTACCTTAATAAACTAATTACAAAATCTCTGATCTAATTTAAATAAATATTTCTGTTTAAAAAAATCATTCCTTAACGTTTTAAACTAAATATAGTACAGCCTTTATTGTATAATTTTTACAATTTTATTATCATTTTTAAAGCCTCTCCTTAAAAATTTGTGTACCATTTTTGACACCTAAAACATATAATAATTCTTTAAGGACTTAACTGATCAGCACGTACGCATACTACGACTACGGTAAATAAATGATCAGACAGCTGAAAATCGGAAAAACTGTTTGGCAAATTCCCCTGAATTTCACTCACGATCCACGAGGCGGGAGATTCCGTTCTATATAAGATTGCCGTGATCATGTCTCGGGGGCCTGACACCCGTTTTGACTTTTGTCACCGCCGACGGCGCCAAAACTAATCAAAGCAACTAAAACTAAAACTAAAACTAAAACCAAACTACCAACACACAAGCAAGTAAATAATAATATTAAAATGCAATCAAATAATGCAAGCCACGTAGTAGATCCCGAGAGAGCAAGAAAGTGTTCGCGCTCCCTCTTTCTCTGTGTGTAGCGTAGCGATCGTCGGGTCTTGACGGCAAGTCGCACCTCCGAACCATTTTCATTCGTTTTCTCAGCGCCGAAGCGTACGGTTCATAGGAGGAACGGAACGGAGTGGAACGAGACGGAACGGGGAACGCGACGCGAAGGAATTGTTGCTGTTTTTTTTTGTAACAGTAAATTGTTAAAAAAAACACACACCAAAAATTAAGTAATACTTGAGGAAAAGCCGCGCGAGAAATCCTTTTAAAAATCGTTCGTTCGTCGTTGTGTGCGTGTGTCCACGAAAAGTGCCCCCACATCGGAGAATTTTAATAAATTCAATTAAAATCCATCCTTTTCATTGTCTGACGCACACGCGTGATGCACATATGAAAAAGTAAAAAATATATAAAGGTTAAAAAAAAAAAAATCACATCTCAAAGAAAAGTGATTGACAGCACAAGAAAAAAGAAAAAGAAAAGTTCCTTTCCTCCTTGCCCAGAAGCAGAAGAAGATAGCGAAGAGTAGACGCAGAAGAGATAAGAAAATAACGGTTAGTGGCGAACTTCACCCCAAAACATAAACAAAAGTCGAAACTAAAGCATACATTTCTCTCAAATCATTTCAAATTTTTAATTTTGCTAATTTAATCAGGCCACAAAATGAATATTGATTTAATTTCGCACAAATTAAAATAATTGTTAACCATTTCGGCCTCATTAGTGTGTGTAAACATCATTTAAAGCGATTGCCACCTGCGATTAGCTATACCAAATTACATAAATATGTATATTATTTAGCGCTCATGCATTCCATTTTACATATTACTTTGCCAATTAAAATATTTGCTGCTGTGCTTCGATTGAAAACAAAAACAAATCGTTTAATTTTCTATATGTATTTACTTTTACAGGGGCTTCCAAACACATAGAGTTCCTTGTTGTTTGTAGAGAACATTTTGTAATCAGAGCGCAGATCGAAGCCCTATATATAAAATGATTTCACACAGTCCGCCCATATTCAGTCACAGTCCACCCGTTAGTTTTCTGGCGGACTTCATGAGCGGACATCAGCGTCAATCGTTAAAGTAAGTTTACAAAAAATATCAAATAATAAATAAAATATTCCAGCCACTTGGCCTAATTTATTACTAAATTGATTTAAGTGAACTCACGAGTTTCGGCTGCCAATCAAAATAAATTAACTTGGGAAATCTAAAAAAGAGTTTTTCGTGCAAGAGAAAAACTTTTACACGTTTAAGTTTCTTACCGGTGTCACGTCTTAATACAAACTTTCTTTTTATTTTCTTATCAGTCGATAAAACACGGCAGGTATAAAAAAATACCTGATACAATTTTAAACAATTTCAACAGCTGTGTGTGTACGTGTTAATAAAAGAAACAGAAACAAAAATGTTGATTAAGCAGTCGATAAATTTGTCAGATTACATGATTATTAACAAAAAATAAAAAACGTTGTGTTTAACACTTCCGTTGTTATACAACAAAAGGGAATGAAATGATAATTTAATAAAAATGAGGGAGCTATATGAAAATATCGATTTATAAGTATTTTAAGGGAATATGTTACATAAAACTGTGTTTAGTTTAATTCAAAACATTATAAAGGAATATGTTACATAAAACGGTGTTTAGTTTAATTTAGAATAGCAAGTATTTTGAACGAAGATGAAACATTTAAAGTGGTTTAGAAAAACACAAAAAACTAAAGACTTATATTATTATTTGATTATAAATTTTGGTCTTATAAAGAATAAAAGAAGCCTAAGTAACAACTGAACAAATAGTAAACTAACAATTCTATTTAACGAATGTAACAGAATTAAATTCTATTAATACCACAATTGTTTACAAAATATCTCTATTGAGGGTCTTCAAATATTGAAACTGCAATTAAAACACCTGTTCCAGCTGTCATTTAGAAACATTTAAGCCAGCTGCTCCATAGCTGAAAAACTTGTATTCTAAGTATTAAAAACGAACTAAACGTGAGAAAAAGAACACAACGAATGCAGGCGTACTAAAAATATTCCCGCGACTAAGGCTCGTTTCTTCGGTTGACAACAGATTGGCGAAAAAATATGAAGTGGAACCATTCAAGATCAAGGCAAGGCAAGACCCAAAACAAACATTTCGCAGATGCTGAGGTGATCTTCTGTGGCGCCGAGAGAAACAGATTTTGGGTTTGGAGAATCGTTCACGAGTCGGGGAGATGTGTTGCTCGCTTGGCGACAAATAAGCGCGTGGCGCTCTGATGATACATTTTTTTTTTCTTTTCCCAGGGGCACACGAGCCATCCGAAAGTTATGACAAATCGGTAAAGGGAGGCTCGGGTATATAACTATATAGGGGCGAAAGCAATTGATTCAATAAAACAAATTTGCGGCGCTTCATTTGCTGCACGAGCTGCATTTTGTAGTGAGTGAATTTTATTTTTGGGGGAATGATAAATATACAATAACAAAATTCGTATAATTTATGACGAGCTAAAAATAAATCTTTAGGTATATAAGAAGCAAAACAAAACGAGAAAAAGAAACTGAAAAATTCTACGAAATAATCAGTTAAGATTAAAGACCTTAAGATAGAGTAAATCCATAGTAGTTATAACTCTGTAAATCCGACTGGAAAACCATCCTTATCAGGGCATGCCTACGATTAATCCCTAAGTACTCCCCAACTAACCCAAGTAACTCAGCTGTTTCTGCGTCAATTGAATTAAAAATTTCAAAGCGTGATTTAACACCAACTGCTGACTATTCAATACTAATTACCCCTGATCAGTACTTGAAATAACCAAAGTAACTCGGTGGTATGACATCGAAAACACTTGAAATTTTTAAGTTGCCAACTCAGGCACTAAATATGCTGATAAAGGGTCGAGACTGCAGCAATTAGCCAATAAAAAAAGCAGTGATAGCCTGAGCAGAGCAGACGGAAAAGTTCTCATAGCCAGGCCCACGCCGAAAAAATAGCGGTATCAGCATGGAACCAGCATATGTTTTTGTGTTAATATGCGAAAGTCCACCAAAAACTAGTGGTTCAAGCCTTATCAAACATTGACTTTTGTAGTTTCATAAATGTCTAGCCGAAAAATGTATGATAAGTATGACTACAAATGGGATGAGTGAGTGAGTGAGTCTGTCTGAAAATACATTTTCAGCAATGACTCAACTGAGAGCCCAAACAAATATGCTTCAATTCAATATTATATATATATGTATGATCGCTATTCCCCCGCACGACAAACCAAAATCAAGTGGGGAGGTCGTGCGCAACTCCCCGTTGTCTTATCAGCAATGTTTCTTTATAGACAATATAAGTATGTATCAGGAGCAATATAAGCACCAGACCAAGTAGTATACATAGGCCTCCGGACAATGGAGGCAAATAATATAGCAGTAAAAATTTTTAAGCCTCTTATCAGGCCTGATAAAAGTGCAGCTTAATGCGTAGATGCCCAAAATAAAAGGCTGAACCGAGAGGTCCTCATTTCTTTATCTATAAGAATAGGAAAAAAAAGATCACAAAAAATGTGTGGCATCTGGTGATATTTATTATAATTTATTTACAAATTATTTTTAGAAAGAGAGGTTTTAAAGGTAATAACCTAATGAATAGAAGTTAAAATTTATGACTTTTATATGGTTTTAAGAATTCCCATGCAACTAGCTAGATTATATTGTAATTTTACAGTATTTTAATCCCAGCAAAAGTGTATATTTTAAATTCAAAGAAATTATATTTAAGATTTAATAATTTCCAACTTAAAATCTCACAAATTCCTCTGTAATTACAGCTACAATGACGAGCCCAACCGAGCGTCTCGCTACTGCCGGCCCCAAGTGATAACTCTGGCCTCCAAAGCCATGGTCAACAATGCCTCGGCGGCGGTCCAGGGACAGGGCCCCAGTCAGCAGAAGGCTGGCGCTACGCCCTTGGGCGTGGGCAGTCGATCCGGCCGCAGCTACCTGGAGAGGATGGCCTCGGCCCCGCTGCTCACTAGCCAGCCCAAGTCCTGTCTTAGCCGCAAATCCTGCCTGCACAAATCCCAGAACCCAAACAACAACAATTCATCGGCCATCAGCCCCACCACCACCAACACCACCACCACAGATCTCTCGCCAACGACCGACACCGAAGGCGATGTCACGGACAGTGCCAGCCATGGCTGTATGTGCAGCAAGGATAGCGACATTAACGGACCAACCCACTGCGAATTGAGGTGAGTTTTAGGTGATAAGATTACATCATCATAAAGGTAATTCGATCAAGAGGGGCGGGTTCAGTCACTTTGACGTCAGGCCAGCGAAGATAATGGCGCCGCACTTACAAAACCACCAACTGAACTAGTTGGAACTTTTGTGTGGGTTGTGTGGTCAGAATGGGTGTAACGCCCCATAAGTGATTCATTGAGGAGCCAAAGATATCGAATATATTCAGCGAAAATCGAAAGAAAAATGAGAAAATGAGAGAGAAAGAGTTAAGTAACAGGAGAAGCTGAAGATGGTTTGTCTGGGTAACTTGGTAGTCTGTGGTTTGGTCTCAAAGAAAGTCGTAAGATCATATCATATTTTCACAAGAAAGAACTCTTTGCTAGCAGATATTGTTAAAAATTAAAAGGCATTAGGAAATCAATTAAAACCATTAATAACAATAAAAAATAGCTATCCTAGAAGTATATAAAAATCAAGCAAGCACACCAAATAAAGCCGCCAAAAATGCCATTTCCTGTTTCCCATTTATAAACAAAAAAATATATCGTATTTAAGTCATTAACGATAGTTCAAGTAGAAGCAAAAAACACAATCTCTTGGCAGTCAAACAACTTTCCCATAGACGTCATAGCCGAGAGCACATGTCATTTGGTAAATAAGAACAGAAAGGCAATTGCATACGGGCAAAAAAGATTCATAAAATATACTCTAGGGATCATTTACGTACATATACAAGAAAACCGAGAATGTTAAGCTAAATATAAGAACATGCAATTCCACAAAAACAAAATATAAATTATCTAAATGAGTGCAGAAATGTGCCAAAAGAAAAACACGCCACTGCATCGCGAACGCGAAAAGCTCTATCTAGTATCTCTCAGATAAAAAACTGCATATATAGTATAGACGCCAACGCAAAGGCGCCATTATTTTCGTTTTCTCTTTCTATATATTCGAAATACACATTATCGATTCATATGCGAGGCCCTGAAAAATAATATCTTTCGCTTTCAACAAGCCCTAGGAACCGAAAATTCTTTCTTTGCACTTGAATTTGACATTTAAAATACAAGAAAATTTTGCTAAAAATACGCAAAAAATTGTAAATGTGTGTACACTTTGAGATAGAGAAAATAAAATGATAGATGCATTTGCGTCAAAGCAGGGAGCACTATTTGTATTTGGGCAATGTCTAGACGAGCTTAAAAACCTCACAGCCTCTCCACACGAATGCAATTACTTCGTAATATTTATTATCAATGTAAACCAGACGCGTGCTTTTGTGTATACACTTTGCGGTTACGTATTTTATATGCCTGGTTTTATCAGTTACTAAATGCACTGAAAGAAATTTGAATAACTTCATATAAATATACAACAAAATAAAATTGTATCTAATGAGCTTAACCCATTAAATGCATTTTTAGCTCATCCATCAATATCCTGTCACTCGTTGGTACTTACACCGCTCCCCTTTTCTTCAATCACATTTGACAGCCTATGAAAATATTTTTTTTTTTTCTTTTCTTAATTACCTTCCCACAACATAAAAAGAAAAGCCAAAAATCATCAAGATCAACCATTAAACGACGCAGACGGGTCACGTCAAGGCCGAAGAATTATTAGCCTAGAAGCGTGATAGCTCTCTCAAGCGAAAGGCGTCTTTATATATATTAGTTTATATATATATTTTTTTTTTGGGTGTAACGTAAACTAAAAATATTTCAACATTACAAGCACACACAGCCACAAGTTTATATATATAGTACACATATAGTAGAGAGAGAAGATGGGGCAGATATGTCCGATGTTCATGCGAGACTCACGTGAATCGATCGAGAAATGTGAGGCTGCGGCAATGCGTTTGATATAAAAATGTTGGCGCCCAAAAATGTTTTAAAAAATTCTGTAAATGTACAATACTAAATAAACTTTTTTATAAAGTTAAATTATATAGAGAAAACTCATTAAAGAAAAGGTAGAACATTTTCAAAGAAAACTATTTTCAGACGCTTACTTAGTCTTGGACTTTGACTGTGCGTAGGGGAAATTTTCAAAAGCTACAAAAACGTGCGTAGAAAAACACACACAATAATATATTTGAGAAAAACCTGAACATTTTGCCAAATACAAAGACGGAAATGCCTTGATTTGTAAAACAAAAATAAAACAAAAAAAACTAGACCAATTGTAAGGTCAACTAGGCTGACAGTTGTAAAAATTTCAACAGGTCTTGGCGGAATATTCTTTGGACAGGTTATTGACTCAATTATACATTTTTGGGGGACTCGAGCAAGGTTGCAGACGGGAAACTGCGGAATTGTAGTGTTATTTTTAGGCATAATTTCCACGGGCTTTTAAGTTTTTAAAAATCCCTTTTTAATGCCTTCGAAACTTGTTTCTCCTTTCCACCAATCGAGCGAGCTTAATGCCTTGCATATTGAGAAGCTGACAAATTTATGGACTTGTTGTAAACCGGACCCTCGAAATTAAATGCGAGCCGTAATGCGACTGCCTTTTAGGTGTTGAACAAATGCATTCAAACTCGTTTCCCTTGGCATGGGGAAAATGTGAACCAAAGTGGGGAAAATGAATGGAAATGTAAATGAATATATATATTTCTTCTTATTTTTTTTTATTACTTCTTCGGGCGATCTCTTTTAAAAAGTTGACACGTTACAGGAAAGCGGGTCTCTGTGGTCTCTGATTTCTGATTTCTGGTTGGGCGTCGAGGCCCACACACGCCAGATAAGCGATCGCCGCGGAAAGAAACCTGTTGAAGAAAATGCAGTAACAGCAGGCGCACCGCCGATCATGCCCTCGATGCGTGATCGTCGATAGTCGCCTCGATCCGATCCGTTTCGATCCGTTTCGAGTCGAGGTGGTGCGATCTCCGGCGAATGAGTACCGCCTGCCAGCTAGCCAGCCAGCCAGCCGGCGTTCAATAAACAGAGAGCCAGCCAGCCAGCCTGCCTGGCAATAGCCAACAAAACTCTTGGCTATTTGTACTTCTCATATATGTATATTTAGCACTCGATGCGTTTTCCCTCGTTTCTCTCCTCCAATTTGCAGACCAAATAAATTCTGCACCACATGGGTTTGTGTGTGGTTTATAGTAGGCTTCTTTCAACTGACGGAAACTTTTCAGTTGCTTAGCTTTTAGGGGGTTTCTTTTGGTTTGACAACAGCCAAAAAGTGCTATTAAAAAGCGAGCCCCTTAACTGGTCTGATTAGCCAAAATTAGTCTCAATATCTTATCGATTTTATGGCCAACTTTCTAAAAGGAAAAAAAAAAAGAGGTAGATGTGTAAAATGAGGCTGATAAATACAGGGAATAGAAATGTGGGGATAATGATAATTAAAAAAAAAATGTTGAATCAAAACGGAATAATATGACAAGAGAAATAGGTAAAATATAGGACTATTAAAAATAATTATTTACTAAGTTACAAGTTATTTTATAAGTTATTATGTTTCCCCTACAAAAAAAAAGAGTACAAAATCGTATAAAAAAAATTTAGTACACAAAACATTAAAAAACAAAGCTTACAAAATAATTTAGAAACAATAAATACATGTTTCAACTTCTCTGACATTTCAAAGCATACAAAATAATTTAGAAACATAATAAATACATCATCAGACTTCTGTGACTGTAACTGTAATGTTTCTTAATATTTTATGAAGATATCTAGCACACTTGGAGCTCAGTATATATTTAAATATTCACATGTATAAAATATATACCAAAAGACTTACGTCTCTTGCCAGACTCAGATTGGTTCTCTTCCAAATTTCCGAAATTCCAAATATTCTTAAATCATTTCCTACATTTGAATCACGAGTTTATCCCTCAAACGTACTATATAACTTAGTGGGGCGTGTTTTTATTTACATTCAAGCCAAAGACTCGTGGGCCGAGTCGCCCAATAAAACCAAAAAACACAACAAAAAAAAAAAAAAGAAGGAAAGAAAGGCAGTGGCGAAAAGTAGGCGTGTTTTACATATAGATTAAGGCAAATCTTTGGCAAGATCGTACTACGTGACTGCTAAAAATAAAAAAAAGCAACAACATAATTCCATACACATTACTCTTTTTATGACGCAGGGAATTTTTCGGGAACAGCTTTATTTTTTTGGAAGATAAAATATAATTCTAAAGAAAAGGGAAATTGAACGAAAAGAAAACCTTTTATTATTTGGAAAATGCCAAACAATTGGCAGGCTGATAGAGAAGATCTTGGTAAGCTGACAGGATTTGCAAAAAATGGTATAAAAAATGCATTTGGTAACTACGCAGTTAGCTAAACTAAAAAGTCAAAACAAACCTATTAAATCAAACTGTTTAGCTTAAAAATAGAAATCTTCACGGGCCAAAGAAGCAAAGTCAATGACCATTAAGTGAATTAAATACATATTTCCAAATTTTGGGGGGGTCAAGTCAAACTGATAATGCTGGGGTCAAATCTACATTACTGTATTATAAATATATATTTTAATGAATAGGTAATTTATATATAATTTATATATAATTTATTGTGATGCACTCATCTGATGGGATTTCTTTTCTATTCTTTTTTTTTTTTGGTATTTCAACAGTCGTGGTCCCAAGAAGCATGTGATCTTTGCCGATGATGAGGGCCTCTCGCTGACCGAGGTTCGTGTGATGTCCGAACCCTCGAATGTGCCGCCCTATTGGAGCATGAAGTTCTTGGAGCAGATAACACAGGGCCTGGTCAGTCCACATCCGCCAGATCAGTGGACGGTGGACTTCAAGCAGCCGGCCTCAGACTATCTATCATTTAGGTGAGTTTTAAAAGCTACTTAAACTATAATATTAACAACATAAAATGAATATTACATTTAAATTCAGTATTAAAATGAATTTGATTTAAAAACCTATAAAAACTTATATATTAATTTATTTTAGACAAAAGATAGAGCGTGACTATGTTTCCCTCGAGAATGTGATCGTCAAGGATGAGGAGTCGATTGTGGTGGGCACCATCAAGGTGAAGAATATCGACTTCCAGAAGGAGATCATTGTCCGTGTGACCTGGGACGACTGGAAGAGCCAGCAGGATATCTTTTGCACATTCGCCAGAGCCTATGGCCCGGCCACCTGTGCCCATGTCGTCTTCGATACATTCTCCTTCAAGATCACCCTGCCGCCATCCTCGAAGCGCCTGGAATTCTGCATTTGCTACCGCACCAACGACACAGAATACTGGGATAATAATGATGTGAGTTTTTAACATTTAAATAAACTATTGAATATTAAATATTAATTGTTATACGATTTGCAGGGCAAAAACTATACCATCAGCAAGCGATCGCCGTTTTATTACAACGCCCTTTCGCCCTATGATAAGGGACAGAATCGCAATTCGAGCCAACAAATGCGGTCCACCCTGACCGATGCCTTGGCCAAGGTGCAGGACCAAAATGGCTGGCACCAGGAGCCACATACGCCATATTGGTAAAAATATAGAGCCTTGGGTTTAAGCGGGGAAGTGGACTTCCCCTGGCTTCCCCAGCTTAACAAGGAAAATATAAGTTTCTCATTTTAGGCCACATGAACAGAATCGGAAAGAATTTTCTTAAATTTTATTATTGACCGTGTTAGGGACAGAGAGAGAGTCTAAAAGATTTTTACCACTAACGAAACCTTTTTGTTTGACTTAAGCGTATAGCCTGGTACAAAAAACTCCCAATTGAAACGTGCCATGAGAGATATAGGGGCTCCCGATAACTACTTCTACTAGGAAAGAGCCCGAATTTGTATGTTTTTTATTGACTTTTATCAATTTTAATCTTCTAAACTGTAGTAATGTTCGATTGTAAAATAACGAAAAACAACCAGATTTATATATGTTTACCTGTGTATGCCTGTGTGATTGTCTACAACTTTGTATAACTGATATTAGATTTATGTTAAAACTAAACAACAAAAAAGAAAACTAAAGAAAACACCCATAAAAACGGAAGGAGAAGAGAGGAATTTTGAGGCGTGAAGTATCCTAGCAAACCATTGTTTCGAAATTTTCTGCAAATGCAAAATAAAGAACGAAAAAAAAAAAACAAACAAACAAAACAAACATAAAAAACACACACACAAAAATCAAACAAAATATTAGACCATAAGCTTATTCGTTTTATTATTTTCCCCCCCATTTTTATTTCTTTTCATTTCATTATACAATTATTTCCTTTTTTTGGTTATTTGAAACGCTAAGACTGAAATGGCTTGTTACGGAGAAGAAAACACGTCCTGCAATATATAATTATGAAATAAATATATTAACTAAAGCACAACAAACGGAAAACAAACAGTTCTTTGTCCTCATTGTTTTGTGTGATCCAGATCCCCGACTATATATTCTACATATACATTATACATCTAGCTAGCTATAAGCGATCTTTGTACATAAACTGAAGAAACACGATAAAAAAAATATATATATACCAGAAAATTGCCTGTTAAATACATTTATATACCTATGAGTTTTAAAGTTAAGTCAAGATGTCTAGCGTGTAGTCCTTAGAGGTTATTTAGTTAGTAAGCCCAGACACTCAGCCCAACTGACGTAACGTGAATGAATCAACTATATAAATATATATATGTGCCCATATACATATAACAAAACGTACTCTATGATTATTTAGTTTTTAGCACAACTTATGACACAACGAGCCATTATATTGTCTTATTCAGCTCATTGCTCATAAACAACAAAATAAATATATTTTTGAAAAAAAAAATCTCGTTGAATTGTTTGTATTATGTATAAATTAACTGCGGTAAATTCTATTTTACAAAAAATATACAAATTCAAATAATGACACTGGGTTTTATTAGATGAAGCCTTCCTTTTTAAATTCATTTCCTTTTGGTATGAAAAAAGATTGTGGGCTTTATGACACGTTTGAAAAAATGCCCTGTGACATCAGATTGGGACACACCCCCTTTAAAATGCGTTTTTTCAACCCATTTTCCTTCCTTCATTGAAAATATACAAACCTATTTCTATTATGAAACGAACCCTTTAAAATGCTTTCCATTTTTAACCAAATTTTCTTGATTTAAAGAAATAAAACCGAGTTATGCATCACTTACTATAAATATTATATAAAGATTACAACACGTGCACATAATAAACTAATCATTAGAAATGATCCCATCAGTAGGTTCAACTACGCGCTTGCATTGTGCCTCCTCCCCATGGGTTCTATTAATCAAACAGACCCATTAAAAGCTCAACTTTCAATGTCAGGAACACACACATTTATAGTGGTCAAAGGCTATCAACGCGAGACTTTCGTCGTCAGAACCAGTTCCCTATGAAAAAA
>VNJR01001467.1:0-24071 GCA_008042585.1 Drosophila punjabiensis
TGTAAAGAGGAATTACAAATGAGTCCTTCCAAATAAGGGGAAAGCGGGAAGTTTCTAAGGATAAGGTAAACAATTTAAGAAGGGGCTTGCACAGGGCTTCGGCACGATACCTAAGCACACAACCAGGCATTCCGTCAGGACCTGGCAAAAAACTGGCTTTACGCGGTGAAGATCAATAAGAAGAGAGCTTCCGTTCAAACTAGGACTGAAAATAAGGTTCGACTTGGGCATGCTGTAAGAATATGTCTGATTTGAATCCGTGAAATTTGAATATGTTGTTTGAAAAAACTGCGCAAATAGATCGCCTATTGCCTGATCATTATTTGCGGTCGTATTTTCAAATGAAAGAGAGAAAGGATGATTCTGGGGCTTACGTTTAGTGTCAACAAAATTAAATAATCTTTTAGGGTACTGTAAGAACTGAGCCCTGCAGCGAGTCAAATAGTTTTTATAACACTGCGCGTTCAGAACGGTGAAGTCTGTCCGAGCTGTTAAATAGGCAGAAAGTGCAGTAGGAGAGCAGATGCATCTAAATTTAGCATACAGCCTAGATTTTATATTCTTAAGGCGACTCAACTCTTTAGTAAACCAATGAGGCTTATTCGAGGTTGATGGATGCATTCATGGCATTGTAAAAAATGTCCTTGGCATCAGACGCATCATTGCCGGCATCGGCGGTAGTCCAGGCCTGATACCCTGGGAGGATATATTAACGGGGCTCTGAGGGATCGCTATTTCAGAACCCCCAGATGACAAAGCGGATATAGACGGCGGAATGGTCACTTCTGCGGCACATTCGGATAACGAGAGCGCAAAAAAATAACTCGACCGTTTACTTTGAAGAGAAAAACGATTTTGAATGAAGAAGAATCAGGACGATTCTCCATGTAGTTATATCCTATAACATAAACAACTTTTCCTACCAGATTTAGACCACGCCTAAGCCCTCTTAACTCCATTGGGGGTTCCTATCGGATTACCGTAAACAACTTAACCAGGACGGGCTCACACCCTATCTTCACCAGACCCTAGAACGGCTACTATTCACGGATCAATCTCAATATTGTGCCGATCCGTCGTTTGTCGGGCGGCTCAGGGATGGCCAGGATCTGTCGCAGATATTTGTTTGTGTCAGGTGTAGCTGCTAGTAGAGATTTCCGACCCGGTCCCAGAGTATAAGTCAGGGAAATTACTCAGTAATTAGTCAAAGANTCAGTCCCAATATCGAGAGTCACATCGAAAGTAGGTTGATAAGGATCTTCGGGTTGCGTGAGGGGTGCCACCCTAGCCAAACTAACTCTCGCCGGATCAGAGACAAAACAAAGATAAAGCAAGCGCTCTAAAGAATTTCGAACATGGTTGACTTGGGACAGCGAAATTTCAAACAAGCCAGCAATAAAGTCATGTTGCGTTGATGTTAAGAGTGTATTTGTGGAATTATTTGTGGACCAAATAGCCCCAGGGATCTTAAAATCACCTAGCACTACTAAATGGTCCCTATCCGAAAGTTTATTGGAAATCAACTGGATAGCGGAGAGATAGGAATATATATGAAGTTCCGACAAGGGAGGAATGTAAGAACAAGTAATATAAATAAAACTACCGTTAAGTGATAGCTTTACACAGAGGAATTCAATATCGTTGCATTCCTCAAAAGTTATTAATTCTGACGTGAGAGTGGCGTCAACCGCTATAAGGACACCACCCCCACGTCTGACAGGCCGATATAGCCGATAAACCGTGAACACAGCTGGGAAAACATTGGAGCTAAGTATCTCCGGCTTTAACCAGGTATCTGTGAACACGTTAACCTGGGACCCAAACGAGAAACTATCAGAATACAAGCTTGGAAGCTTACTGCGTAGGCCTCTTGCATTCTGATAGGAAATTGTAGGAGAAAGATTCAGTTTTTTGGGACGAAAGTGTGGGTAGATGGCGCAGTGGTCTGATCAGACTTGGGAAGAGTTATTCCCACAGGCCGACGTTTCTTTTTTTTAGCTTCGTACTCTTTGACAACATTATACTCTGGCCAGAAATTGGTAGAGCATATTGTTTCAAAAAGTTCGTTAGGGACATTTATTTTAAAAGATGAAATGTCCCTAGCATAAGAAAATTAAAATTTTTAACCTCAATCTTTATTTTTTCGGCTCCGGTTTTGCCTTGAATAAAGGCAAATACATCATCCGATGTCTGATCAGGGGAGAGCCGCGAAACGAATATCTGTTTCGTGGGTGGAACTACTATAAGGGCATTCGGCAAAGCAGATTGAGCAGCTGCATTGCCGGCATCGGCGGTAGTCCAGGCCTGATACCCTGGGAGGATATATTAACGGGGCTCTGAGGGATCGCTATTTCAGAACCCCCAGATGACAAAGCGGATATAGACGGCGGAATGGTCACTTCTGCGGCTCATTTGGATAACGAGAGCGCAAAAAAATAACTCGACCGTTCACTTTGAAGAGAAAAACGATTTCTAATGAAGAAGAATCAGGACGATTCTCCATGTAGTTATATGCTATAACATAAACAACTTTTCCTACCAGATTTAGACCACCCCTAAGCCCTCTTAACTCCATTGGGGGTTCCTATCGGATTACCGTAAACAACTTAACCAGGACGGGCTCACACCCTATCTTCACCAGACCCTAGAACGGCTACTATTCACGGATCAATCTCAATATTGTGCCGATCCGTCGTTTGTCGGGCGGCTCAGGGATGGCCAGGATCTGTCGCAGATATTTGTTGTGTCAGGTGTAGCTGCTAGTAGAGATTTCCGACCCGGTCCCAGAGTATAAGTCAGGGAAATTACTCAGTAATTAGTCAAAGAATACAATAATTCAGCTTTAGATTTACAGCTGGATGAAACGGAATAGCTCGCTCGTTCGTTCTGCTTCTTCCGTCAGGATCTGCATGGTTGGCTCCTGGTCCGGTGTACTGGACGTTGCGTGTCGCCTCTAGGAGAAACGAAGCCGGTCGCGGAGTGTACGCCTGGTGCCACGACTCGAGCTGTAACGAAAGAACGGTGGGTGGTGACGACCCGTTAGTTGTCCGCGGGGTTCGTTCGGGAACCTTTCGGTCGGCCGCGATGGCGAGAAGACAATATCTCGGGAACCTTTCGGTCGACCGCGAGAGCGAGAGAAAATATCCTGGGAACCTTTCGGTCGGCCACGAGATAGACGTACTGCGGATCGGTGAAGAGGGAACTACCAGGCTATCTAACTACTATGTATTAGCCAATCAGATCAGAAGACCCGGTTTAGACCGAAAAATGATTTCCCTGCTGACTACTTGGATGCGTGCTACTAGGTAGGCTTACCTCACTCGATCGCTGTCGGCTGCTAAGTACCGATACAAGGGCTGCGGCTCCCCTTATATAGGGATCTGGCGGGTTTTAGTGAGACCGCCCTCCTGTCTGGCGTTAGCCCCTTTTTTACGTGCGCTTAACGCCTCGGCGCAGTGTGACCACTCACTTTTGGTCAGTGTGACCATTTGCGCATAATCTTTGGCGCGCGAACTTAATTCAAAGATCTAGCAACTATTCTTAATATTTCTCCTATCCATCGTATCTAATTATTATTGTGCGCGTCACAATGTATATATATCTCCAGATTTTTTCAAATTTGCACGCAATATGCAACTTGGTTCAACTTAACAGATAAGATAGCGTAGATCTTTAATAATAGTCGCAATTTTATTTTATTGCAAATTATTTGTCTATAATTAATTGACATTCACAGTTATCTGGTAACTCCAAAAGATTCTAACAGATGTAGATACTTTTCGACTGGATTCCTTTACCAACAGATAGGAGGTTACGGAATCGTATTAGGGTGGCCGTGATAGAGGCAGATCACTACCAATTTTTTTAATTTTTTTATTTTCATAAATTTGTAGGCGAAGAGCTGTTATTCATTCTGTAGTAATATAGTGTATATTCCGTAAAACCCATAAAATTTATTTACGTATAAGACTTGGAAGAACAATACGCGCATCTCGAAAAGGTAAGAATTTCTGTCTATGACTGAATATCTGAATTAATGAAAATTTGAGTTCTGCAATACATTTTTTGGCGAATTAAAGTGAAGTAAAGTTTTATTAACAGCAAAATCGTCGAGCGATCAAAAGACCATTGGAACTACGCATTCATTCAAATTTATTGACTGGGTTACAAATGAATGAATGAATTTTTAAACTTCTTGGATATCCACCTTACAATTTACATTAAAGGTTGGCTCTGTTGTAATCATGTTACGAACAATGTTTTATTATGACTATACTGAAAGGAAAATTAAAAGGTGAGGAAGTTCTCATTTCGATTCCTGATGATGCCAACCGATATGCCGTTTGTATTTAAAAGATTTTCATTTCCGATCTGCTTTGCATTTGCCATGATCATCAACAAATCAAAAGGCCTATCCTTAAAAGTTAATGATTTGAATCTAAAACATCCGTGACTTTTCCATGGACAATTAAACGTGCCACGTTCACGGATCAGAAGACCATCTGCGTTTATTCTTTCTGGGCCTGATAATGAAGCAAAAATTTCGTGTATCACAAGATTCTTAAATGAGGAGCAGCCTATGTACTAAAACACAGAAACAAAAATAAATTGTTACTGAAGGTACTATAGCACCCCTAAGCAAAACTTCAAAGGAATGTTGAAAAGAAGAGAGAATAAAAGAAGAGGAAGAGGACAGTCTTGCAAGTGATCCCGAAAAGAACAGAACAAAGTTCAAAGCACTAAATTGGGAAAATACAACGTTTGGCGGGTCTGCTAGTTGTTATATATTTTTTTTAACTAAAGACAACCTCTTCAGCCTGTCTGCACTACAGGATCCATGGATTTTTAAAAAATTAACCCCGAAGAGTCACCGAGGGAATTCGAAGCAAATTTATTAGAGTTTACTTTCACATAAAGGAAAAGGTTCAGTCATACACCCATTTCCCTGATATTAAAGGAGTGTCCTGAAGATGAAGAGTAGATCCTTCAGCCATTCATAACTCCGCAATGGTATGAGGCGCCGCATAAAAAAATGTTCCTTTCTACATCAACGAAAAAACAAATCTTGAGAAATTATTTGTACAATTTAGTTGCCACCTCAACCCTATTATCACATACGGGGTATGGTGATTAGTAAAAAATGTACAAAGTTTTGCGAGGCTCAGGGATGGCCAGGACTCAGCTCAGAAATTTGTTTGGATTCAGGTGTGGTTGCTGAAAGAAATTTTGACCCGGTCCCAGAGTAGAACGCTAGGGAATTAAAACAAAGGAACCTACATTTTTATTTAATTAAAGTTACAACTTTATAATGATTTTATAAATAACGCCGGGCTCAGCCGCTCTAAAACGCCATTCCGGACCGAAGGATCATCTAGTGAATGAAAACAGTTTGGTGACCCTTAAGTCTACCCATTAATAAGAAGAGTTTGGGAGGCCGATAGGATCTACCAAGTAAAAAGAGCTTAAGAGGCCGATAAGGTCTACCAAAGTGAAAAGAGTTTGAAACTCCGTTAAGTTCTATCAGAAAGATAAGAATTTGAGAGGTCGTTAAGGTCTACCAAAATGAGAAGAGTTTGAGAGGATATTAATGTCTACCAAAATGAAAAGAGTCTGAGAGGCCGTTAAAGTCTACCAAAAATAGAAGAGCTTAACAGGATGTGAAGGTCTACATAAATGAGAAGAGCTTAGGAGGTCTTTCATGTCTACCAAAATAAGTAGAGTTTTAGAGTCCGTTAAAATCTTCCAAAATAAGAAGTGTTTGAGAGGCCTTTAAGGTCTACCAATTAATGAGAAGGTGTTACGCTATTCAGGTTGGTGCCGCACTGCAAAAACTATAAGTTACCACGCCTTGCATACGGTCCCTCGAATACTCCATATTGCTGGTTCCATACCGCTAGCTCCTATCTTCTGGTTCCATTGCTGCTGCCTTCTTCCTGCTGAACCTTTGCCGATCGCCGACGGACACTGAGTGATTGCACAAGGCTGCGGCCCTTTACGGGGATAAGTGTACCCGCCGCCTGTAAGGAATTTGCTTTTTAGGTGTAGCCTTTGTAAGGAAATTTCTGCTTAATTGTGGCCACATCCTTTCCGGTCCAGTGTGATTCAATTCCGATTATAGTTTCAAGTGCTTTTGTAGGGACTAACCTCAGCGCCTCCATTTAATGCAAAGCAGTGTCGCTGAGTTCTCTGCATGAGCTTGTTGTAAGTCTTCTTTTCCATGGCCTGCCACCTTACTAAGACTCTGTACAGCTGAGTCGGACGCACCACCGATATATAGACCCAGTGCATTGGAGCGGGCGAAAGGCACAATGTGTAGCTAAGCATCTTCTTGAATGCGTGCTATGGTGGCCTTTTTCACCCTCTCTAGTACATTGGGTTTCCATACCAACTTGATGTCTAGTACAATGCCGAGATATTTGACTTGTGTCTTCGGGGTCAGCATGGTTGTGCCAATTTTTTGCGGGAATTGTATGGGATTGAGGAGTTCCGCCAAGGCGACCTTACCTTTATGGAGATTGAGCTGCAGCACCCTCAGTATTACGGCTACCTAGTTCACCTACCGACGGGTTGACTATAACTGTCAGATCACCGTTCTCCTTCATCAGAGTTTCGTCCAGCGTCATTTCCTGGGCGGCATCTATGATGGTGTTCAGACCTTAGTCCTTGTCCTCGCCTGCCTATCTTTATCCCCGGGATGGCGCTTTTTGAGTCGAAGATACCCATACCCCACGCCATCTTCCCGTATCTGGGGTATAAGATGTCCTCAACCTCCTTATTGATCTAGAGAACTGCACACCTTGACTAATTCGCCTGTCGACGCCATGTAGGAAAGCTTGGCGTAGTGGAGTTGGTCCTCTTCGATCCTTTGCTCGGACCAGGCAAGCTTTGCCTTCTCTTCATGGGAGAGACTCGCTACTTCGAGATTATGTCATTTTAACTACATTCTAAAAATTTCATCAAAATCCGATAACAAATTCCTATAGTTTTCCTATATAGTAGAAAAAATGTATATTTTTGGCTTATAATTGCATGAAACATGAATTATAAAAAATTTTACCTATTCTATTTTATTCTAAAGTTTTTTTAAATTGGAGAATTGTAATTATTTTTCCACTTTACCTCTGTCCTTGCGTAATGGTGGGGCATGCTACGTTGATGGTCACTCTATTTTTAATCCATCGAGACCAACGTCACTTTAATTGGGCAACTTTAAAAAAATAAGTAAATTGGTCGGCTGGACCATAGTGCCTCGGATCTCTTGCTTTCCATGTTCGGCTCCATGCTCTCCTTGTCTGCTATTTTATTACCCTTGCAGGGTATCATCATTTTAGCCAGTTAGTTAGCGAAGCAGTTAACGAGTCATGTCCGACCCTATAATGCAAATATTTTTGATCAGCATCAACAGCCGAGTCGATCTAGCCATGGCCTGCTGTCCGTTTATTTAGATGAAGTAGATAAAATTGCTGACCTGTAATTGTAAAACTTATAATACTCAATAGATGTGAAAATCGACATTTCTTTGTAGTTTTTCCATTTATATATTTTATTCTTAATATTATAGCTATGAATAAATTATTTATAATCTAATTGCGATCTACAATGGTATACAAACGAAGTTAGCTTTCTTTCTTATTATATTTTTAATTTTAACGTTTAGATGGTTTTGTTGAGATTCTGTCTTTGGTAGCCCAACGATGTTTTCCCAATCACAATATCAGACAATAGTGCCTAGCAAATTTAAGTCAATATTTCTAAAGCCTTTAAGTTTTTGCTCAGTGCGGTCAATTTGAACGTTGCAAGTCAAGAAAATTAGGTGATGTTTTTAGATATTTGACACACCGACGTGGTCACTAATGAGAATTTTGTCGTTATCGCAACAAATAACAAACAAAAATTTAGGCATTCACCGTATTGGAATAATAAATTGGTTTCACAGTATTTACTATGTTTCTATATATATTTATACTATACATATATTACTCTTTAGGTAACCTTCAACAATTATATCAGTATATCGTTAGGAGAGGCTTGCTTAGAAATTAATAATAGTCGGTAATTAGTTCATTTTGTACTTGCTATTTCTTACATTATTTAATTACAGAAAAATACAGTCAATGGGATAATCAGCCTATGGTTATATATATAGCTTTTAGCATTTCTTGGGCTATACATTTTAGTATTTAGTACTTTATTTGACATATATGACCAGTCCTCCTGCATGTTCTTCACGACCCGAGCGATCCAGAGCCTTCATATTCATATATTTAATATTTGAGGTTGCAAGAAAGGAAGTTTCTGAGACGCATATAAATCGACATTAGAATTACTGAAGTCGTCTACTTTGTTATAGGTAATCCACTAATATTTAGACCATTTTCTTTTTTACTTAATTAATTTTTAATTAATATTGAACGAGCGGCCATAAACACTTTAAATATCGTTATAAAATTAATACCAAAAATATAGAAAAATATTAAAGGTATAAAGTACAAAAGTGGGTATATAGACCGTCTATGGAATAGACCATGCCATAGGAACAATCGGTTAAAAATCAACATATAGTAAGAAAAACTTTTTTTGTTTTTTTAAATATTTTAACCGAAATCACATCTGTTTCATGCAAATTTAATAAAAATCGAATAACTATAGCTGTTATAGAAACGATCGGTAAAAACTAATCATTTAGTATGAAAAACTTTCTTTATTTTTTAAGATATATTTTCTAAACACACAGATTATGAGTTTGGTCTAGTGATAAATTTGCTTACCAAATTTTCCAATCGGACTTCTACAGCATATAGCGGTCGTAGGAACGATCGGTTAGAGCTAAGATCTAAACATTTAGTATTAAAAACTTTTTATTTTTTTTTAGATATTTTATCTAAACTCAGATATTGTGAGTTTGGAATATTTTTATATTTGTTTACCCAACTTTGTTCAAATCGGACTACTATAGCATATACCTGTCATCATAATCGGTTTGAACTATTCATTTATAGCATTTTTTCACAATCGTGCATTACATATCGTTATCAAAGCAAACGCAAAACTCAGAATTTGTTTTTTTACTTTATAAAGTTGCGTTATTGAGTTTGTTTAACAACTAGCTTTCAGTATTTATTTGAAACAAAAAAGTAAACAATTTTAGAAATATGAACAATTCGAAAAACTACGAAAGCCTGATATTATCAATATTATATTATATATTATATTATCAACAACAGCATAAAGTAACCATGATGAAGGCCATGGGTTTGGCCGCGATGCTACCAGGAACTTTTGAGGAGCTGCAAAACTTGGGGACCCATCGCAACGATAGGTTTAACGGCTTCCAAAGCTTGTGCTCCTAAGTATTTTCTGCTGAATACCGCACCGTAGCGAGTCTTTTTGCCGGTTCCAGAGAAATATTGTGCTAGACTTTATTGGAGTTTTTCCGTGTGACTATCAAAACTCTTGGGGACGAGTATAAGTCTGATTTCCTCAAGAAAGAGAAAGTCACGGTGACCGTTAAGGAAGGAGAAAACATTGCCTTTTGGAAATACTTAATAAATACTTGTTGATTTTTTATTAACTTAAATATTATTTTTAATTTAAACAAACGCTAATTTACACGGTTTTCCAAAAACGCATCTAAGAGACTCTAAAAAGAGGCCATATCCCGATAGATGGAGTTCTTCCGAAATCCTTTCACATTTTCAGTCCATAGCTAGAGAAGTGCCTCTAGGCAGAATTGATCCATCAGTCAGCTAAAAAGGGTTTTTAGATTTGGTGGGAAACTTAACTTTATCCGAATATCAGATAGAAATCGATAAAAACTAGTTGTTATCGAAGCAAACGTAACTTGGAGGCAACTTGAATAAAACTTTATCACACCACTAGCCCCTATACAAAGTCTATATAAAAACGACAAAGAAAGCTAACCCTTTCAGATTGAAATTGGATCAATCTATCCCTATCTAATACAATAGTACAATGTAATTTCCAGCTAAATGAATGATATACTATAAAATTCTGTAAAATTGAGTCCGCAAATCTGAAATAATATGTAAAGCTTATAACCAAGAAAAGATCAAGATAGATATTTTTTATAAAATTTATAATTCTTGTTCTACAAATGATATAGTTGACCTATCCATCCCGTTCCAACTTATATACGAGTGCATCTATGTCTGTTTTAAATTGTTCGAAGAATAATAAGTAATCTAAAAAAAAAACTCAGTAAAGAGATCTGCGGTAGCCTGATCTGAGTTTGCTCAACTATTATTAAATGAATGCGAGAACATAAAAACGCTAATATAGTGATAAAAATATTCTGATGACGGATTCCTACAGTGCTCCAAATTACAAATTTCAACAAGTACACCATGTTGACGTGTGTAATTGGCAAAAGCTAATATTAGAAGAATAGATAATAGCCCCATTTGAAAATCTGTACTCTGGGGATGATGGATGAAGTAATCATCATCACATCCACACGAGCACAATTAAACGTCGAGCAAGAAATTAAATTTTTTTTCAAACGGATGGCTTTATTGAAGACAAGGGAATTAACCCTAAAAAGGGAATTAAGCCTTAAAACAGAGTAAAAATCGAGCACAACCAGTAAGTTAAGAAAATTTTGCCCCGAAACGAAAACTCGGAAATAAATCTTTGCTGCAAGATTTTAAATTTAGGCTAGTCCATAGATTGAGAAAAAATTATGTATGTAAAGCGAACTTGAAAATCTCGCACATAAAAATATTTTTAAGATGTAAACCCAAGAGACTCTCACTTTTTTACCGTTTATTTTTTTATATCTGCTGAAGAGTTATGGTCGATCATATTCTAGCAAAATGAGAAGACCGATTTAAAAAATTTTAAAGTCATTACATGAATGCGGACAGGGCATAAACTAGAATAATTTAAAAGTATTGAAAAATACAAATTTCTCGTCACTTTGAGTTTATTTTATTTTTTTTTAAACCCTGTGACGATCTGTCAGTGTTCGGGTGGCTCTGGGATGGCCAGGATTCGTCGCAGATATTTGTTTGTGTCAGGTGTGGTTGCTAAAAGAGAGTTCCGACCCGGTCCCAGAGTAGAAGTCGGGAAGAATTACACAGTAATTAGTTAAGAATAACATTTATTTAGCTACGGGTTTACAATTAATTCGCTATTTGATCTCTCATCGGGTCGTTATGCCGCTTCCGACAGGATCTATGGGGGCACGTTCCGGGTCCGTAGCACTCAGCGTCGCACGTCGTCCGGGGGGTGCGTTGGCGGTGGAGCTGTGACGAGATGTGGTCCGCGGCGGTCACTCGGGAACTTTTCTGTTGGCCTCGGGAGCGAGATAAAATTACCTATTTTAGGAACCTTTCGGTCGACCGCGAGAGCAAGAGAGAATAACTCGGGAACCTTTCGGTCGACCGCAAGAGCGAGAGAGAATAACTCGGGAAACTTTCGGTCGACCACGAGATAGATACTTAACTACCAACTACTACTAACTACAATGTATTAGGCAAACCAGATCGAATAACCCGGTTCAGCCAAAAACGGACTTTGCTGCGGGTTTTAGTGTGCCAATCCGTCTATCTGGCGTTAGCACCTGTCATACGTGTGCCTAACGCCTTCTCCAGTGTGACACTTCATTCTCGACCTTAGAAGCTTATATTTTAATAAACACTAACTTTATCCCAGACATACCTTTTCAAGTTACAAGTTGTTTTAACAAACATAAAACATACATTTTTTTACAAATATTTGTTATTTTTTTATTTATATTTAAAATGGTTTTCTTTTTTTTAGCACTTGCGCTCTGTGACTGGTCACAATTACAACAAAAGCGAAGAAATTTAGCACGACGTCACTGTTCACCCCGAGAAGCGTCCTCATTATTTACAAAAATGTCTGCGATTGGATGTATTGAAGTCAACCATTTAATAAGCCATCTAAATAAAGTTATATTAGGAAAACCATGCAATATAAAACCATTAATTCTTAAAGCAAGTGCCAACATGTTTTGTAAATATATGTGTTCAGTTCGATTTGATTACGAAGATAAGGACTTTCACAAAATTACTGGCTATTTTGATAATATTTTTTGGGAAATTAACCAAGGGTATTCTTTGGATTTCTTACCTTGGCTTTTGCCATTTTATAATAATCACATTAAGAATATTGAGCACTGGTCAACGGCAATAAGAACATTTATTTTAGAAAAAATTATTAATCAACGAGAATTAGATATTAATGTTGAAGAGCCAGACAAAGATTTTACGGATGCTTTGCTAAAGAGTATAAAAGAAAACAACCATGTAACGCGTAATACAATTATTTTTATGCTAGAAGACTTCATTGGAGGGCATTCAGCTGTAGGAAATTTGGTTATGTTAACACTCGCCTATATAGCTAAACACCCAAAAATTGGCGATAAAATTAAGCAAGAGATAGATAAGATATCAAATAATGGAACGAGACCTATTTGTCTTTATGATATGAACTCAATGCCTTATACAATGGCAACTATTTTAGAGGTATTACGCTATTCTTCTTCTCCTATTGTTCCTCATGTAGCAATGGAAGACACAGTGATTGCAGGATATGGCGTTACCAAAGGTACTATTGTTTTTATAAATAACTATATTTTAAATAAAAGCGAAAATAACTGGAATCACCCTGAAAATTTTCAACCAGAACGTTTTTTAGAAAAAATGTATAAGCGACCTGTAGGTAAGACTGAAAACAGACGAAGTTCATATGGGTCTGACTTAGGTATACAGTTTGGGAGGGAAAAAGAGCACAATAAATATAGTAACTTAAACAAAATAATTCATAGCTCACAAAATATTTACATTAATTCATTTGAAAGATATGTGTATCAACTGAAAAAAAATATTCCTAATTTTTTACCTTTTAGTATAGGTAAGCGCACTTGCATTGGACAGAATCTTGTTAAAGGATTTGGTTTTATTTTGCTGGCAAATATTATTCAAAATTATAATGTTAATTGTGGAGACTTATCAAAAATTCAAATAAATAAAGCAAGTGTGGCTTTACCGACAAAATGTTTTGAACTGATCTTGATACCAAGACCAAAAATAACTTAGTTATTGTTTACACATATTTAGTATGCAGTAGTAAAGTGAATGGCCGTTTGTTTGGTAAGATCTGTAAACCATATGGCTATTTAAAAAAAACGCAAATATCCACAATATTTTTAAGAAGACTGATTGAATTGTTATGCTGTTAAACACTTAGACTGTAATCCTTGTAATACATATGCGAATAATAATAAAATTTTTTAATAAAATATATGTTTCAATTAGCTAGAACTTATTAAATTGGAAATTTTTTGCCATTTATCTTTAGCGAAACGACCGCTAGGCATATAGTAAATGAGTAGAACTACATTTCGTGGTATTATAAACGAGTAGAACTACATTTTGGATGGCAGATTAGTGCATTAGATGTAAGGAAAATATGGCTTATCAGCAAAGCAGTCGTCCAATTCATGGAATATTAAAATATATGAATAAAAAAATAAATAGAGCATTGGTCGACACAGCTACATTCCGTGGGTTAGAAAATTTCTTTACCACGCCTTTGATGCCACAAACATTACACAAACAAACATGAATTAAAACAGGAACGGCACGCCGAAGTTTGTATACCCTTGCAGATTCCAATTGTATCAATAATAATCGATCCCTACATAATATAAAATGAATTACTTTCATATTCATTTTATTTTGACAGTTTTACATTTTTTGCATTTTGTACATGTAAAGTAAATGTAAGTTACCTCCACATTAACCGATCGCTTGAATTATAGTTATATGATATAGTCGTCCGATTTTAATGAAATTTACAACAATATTTTTAAATAATATGGGAAAAACTTGCATCTCAAAGGAAAAGAAGTAATGTTGAAAACTGACAAAGTTACAATTTTTTTTCTAAAATTTTCCCGACTGTTCCTATGGCAGCTACATGATATAGCAGTCCGATTTATATAAAATTAAATTAAAAATTATATTAAATGCTTATAACCGAGAGTTGATCAAGATATGTTAAAAAATAGGGAAGTTCTGATTTTTTTTCAACAAATTGAGGCTGCGCATAAATCTGTAAAAAGTTCATGCACTTCAAACTCCCTCCTAAGGTCACCAATAACTAAGGGGATATAGGATCTAGCTGTTAGTCGCGGTACGTGGAAATCGAGCTGACCTAGCAGATAGGGGCTCTCCACGTCTCCGTGTATTATCTTATATAGAAAGACGACGCCAAGCATCGCTCTACGGTTAGCCAGCGAAAGCAGGTTAATAAATAGAAGTCTACTAGAGTAAGACGGTAATCTCAGGTCGGCATCTCAGGATAAGCCACGTAGGGCGAACAGCAAAAAATTTTATTTGACATACTCAATGCGGTCAAAATGGACTCCAAAACTAGGACTCCAAACGCAAGAGCCATATTCCAAAATGAGCCGAACTAATTAAGTGAATAGACTCTTAGTTACGAAAGGGGAATCGAATTCCTTTGACCACCTTTTTATAATCCAGCACGCCTCTGGCTTTATTAACCATGCAGGAAATATGTTCAGAGAACGAAAGTTTAGGATCAAGGCGGCCTCCAAGATCATCCACAAGAGTTATTTTTTTCAAAGAGCAATCATAAAGCATATAAGTGGCATACTGGGGAGTGACATGTGAAAATGTCATCAGTTTGAACTTGGAGCTTTTGAGATTTAATAAATTAGCACTACTTGATGTTTGAAAATTATTAATATCCGATTTTAAGTCTAACTGGCAAGAGCTGTCCTTATACTGCAGGTATAGTTTAACATCGTCAGCGTACATAAGCACACGGGAAATGGTGAAAAATAGCAGAAGGTCATTGATAAAAAATGTAAATAGCAGTGAGCCGAGGTGGCTGCCTTGTGGGACGCCAGATGTGACAGTGAGGAATTTGGAGAGAGCATTTTTAGACAGAAATTGTTGAGTTTTGTGAGACAAATAACTCAAAATCCATTTAAGTAGATCAACAGGAAACCCAATTAAGTCGAGTTTCCCTACAAGAAGAGAATGGTTAAACGAGTCAAAGGAAGTTGCGTTGGAAACCTCTAATAACAAATGAGGTAAGTTCCAGGAGTTTTGTAGTGGTTAATCTCCGCCCCATAGATCCATGTTGACATGAGGAAATGACGGATCTGCACAAGTGCTGCAGGTGAGGAGTTGTTCATCCTCGAAGAGTTTCGGAATTGCCGATAACTTTGAGATGCCCCTATAGTTACAGGCATCCGTTTTGCTACCGTTTTGTGGAGATGAATAATAAAGGATTTCTTCCAAATAAGGGGAAATTCAGAGGTCTCTAAAGATAAGGTAAACAATATTAGAAGGGGGTTGCACCGAGCTTTCGCGCAATACCTTAGCACGCAGCCCGGTATTCCGTCGGGACCCGGTGAAAATACTGGCGTAACGCGTTGAAGATCCAGATTTAAAGAACTATCGTTTAAGATAGGACTAAAGATTAAGTTTGAACATGGCATAAAGTAGGGATATGTATGTTTTAAATTGGTTGAGACAGAATGTGTAGTTTTAAAAAAATCAGCAAATAGATCGGCAACAGCTTGATCTGAGTTTGCTGTAGAATTATTAAATGAAATCGAGGAGGGATATAAATTTGGATTACGCTTAGTGTTCACAAAATTATAAAACTGTTTCGGGTCCTTCGCAAACTGAACCCTACAACGACTCAGGTAATTATTATAACACTAAGCGTTCAGCACGGTAAATTTCGACTGAGCACTAATATAATTAGATAGAACAGATTCAAAGCCGGAGAGTTTATATTTATTATAAAGCCTAGACTTAACATTTTTTAGGCGTGTCAGCCCCTTACTAAACCAAGGTGTTCTACTAGAGACCGACGGATAGGTCACCTGAACACAAAATAAAAAGGAGGAGTTCATGGCACTATAAAAATGTCCACGGCAGCTACCATGTCAGTGCACATGTACAAATTTGACCAATTAAATTCCGCTATCAAGGTGTTAAGCCTTTGAAAATTGGCATTGCGAAACAGCGAACTTTATCGATCAGACTTATCCTTTACAACAGTGCCAGTACCGATAGTCACATCGAAAGTAGGATGGTAAAGATCTTCAGGCAGCATCAATGGAGAGACTCTATTAAAGTTTACACCTACTGGATCAAAGACAAAGCAGAGATTTAGTAAGCGGCTTAAAGAATTATAAAGATGGTTAACTTGAGACAAAGATAAGTCAATCAAGCCATCAACAAGGTCATGCTGTGCAGCAGTCTGAAGGACATTTGACACACCATCTGATGACCAACACCCTCCAGTCCAGAAGTCCTCTAAAATCTCTATCTGATCTCTATCTGAAAGTCTATTGGAAACGGCCTGAATTGTGTTTTCAATAGATAGGCTCTTCAGCAGATGGAGGGACATAAGAGAATGTAATATATATAAAACTACGTGGAAACGATAGTTTTACACAAATAAACTCACAGACGGCCAAATCGTCGAGAACCACCAGCTCAGAGATAAGGGAAGAGTCAACGGCAATTAAAACTCCACCTCCTCGCTGGGAAAGACGGTCCACTCTATAAATTGTGTACTTACCTGGAAAAATTTCGGAGCTGAGTATCTCCAGCTTTAACCAGGTTTCGGTAAACACAATTACCTGGGATGCGAAGGAAAAACTATCAGAATACAATTTGGGGAGCTTGCTGCGTAAGCCCCTAGTATTCTGATAGGAAAGTAGGAGGGAAGTATTTAGTTTTTTGCAGCTGAAGTGGAGGAAATATTCGCACTGGTCTCACTAGTTTGTGCCGGCTTGGGAAGTCGTACTCCCACAGGCCGTTTTTTCTTTTTTTTTGCCTCGTATTCTTTAACTACGACGTGTTCGGGCCAGAAGTCACCAGAGACAATCGTGTCAAAGAACTTGAGCGGGACACTTATCTTGAAAGATGAGATGTCCCTGGCGTAAGAAAATTTAAACTTTTCCACCTTTGTATTTTCGGCTTGTGTTTTGCCGTGTATATAGGCAAGTACATCATCAGATGTCTGATCAGGGGCAAGCAGAGAAACAAATATTGATTTCGATGGTGGAACAGCTTTAAGGGTCTTTGGTTACCAACAACGGCCGGTAATCCGAGCCTTGTTTGATCCTGGGTATTTTTTATTATGGAAGTCTGCGGTGTCAAGGGTAGAGACACTGCAGCGGACTCAGCAGACTCAACCAGTATTACTGGCGGAGCTGTTGCCAATTCCACCCCGACACATTCGGTTACCGAATCTAATACTCTCCCCGATTGCAAAACCATTGGAGAAGGTATTGCGGTCGGGGGCTGTGCTGAAGGGGTGTGCCAGATCGTAGGTTGCTGGGATTCACACAGTTGCTGGCGACCAGCAGTCGATTTTTTGCGCTTCGGCGACTCGTTTAACATGTTCAGATTATTAAACTGAGCGTCTAACGCGGAGAGCTGGTCATTCGCTGCGCGAAACTCGTGCCATAAGTTTTTGAAAACCGTTTCTGGTCTGGCGCATTAAGATTGGCAGTTCCTTCCCAAGCTCACGACAGGCCAGACAACAATAATGTTAACCGTATTTAAGGCCGTGACACGGCCCGAAACATCCGCTCATTTAGCGTGTAAGCACGCATCGCAAAGCCAGCAATATTGATACGAGGATTATTTGCAAAATTTATTTTTGGCAGCCTTTAGTTGCACAGACAATATTCACCGACATTTTACAAACCAATGACCACTGTGCGGGAAGATGAATCTGTTAATACGGTGAGCAGAAGAGTTAAAGGGAGAGAGTAAGAGTAAAGGCAAGAGAGCGGAATAGCTTGGAACCACTTGGCTTCAGCTTAAAGCAAAGGAACTTAAGCGGGGATAAACGGGATAGGCACACCGCTATTAGGCCATTTTGCCGTTATCGTAGCTTTTATCAATGATTGCCATTGTTTAGCCAAAAATCGAAGTTTTAGTTGCAAATATATATTATATACTTTATTACATAGCTCCCATAGGGACGAACTAGAAATTAATAGTTTCCAACATATCTTCATCGACTTTAAGATATAAGCACTTTATATTATTTTCGGTTTTAACTTCATAACAATCGGTCGATTGTTTCGCATAGCTGCCATAAATTTTAAATTAAATGATCCAAAGGGATCTGCAAGGGTATATAAACTTCAGCGTGCCGAAGTTAGCTTCCTTTCTTGTCTTGTATATTTTTTTGCCATCTAAGAAATATTGTTTGTCAAATTACAATTGATTCCATTCTTAGTCTTCGACGGGGATGCACGTGTTTTTCAAGAGCTCCGAGTTGAGTTCTCTCTCCAATATATATAAATCGAACACGATATATAAATAAATATTGTTAACTTGCGATTTTACTTCGTTAAGTGCCACGCGCGTTAAGCTCAATTAAATGGGCGGCGATCAAAAAAAAAGAGCGTAGAAGCTCCGTTAACCAAAGAATCGGATGTTATTCGTATTTCTCAATACGCGTTACCGAAGTAGAAATAACGTCTACAAAGAGCAACCGGGCCTTACTGGCCGTCGAAAACACGAGAGCGCGCTCTCTATCACCAGTCGTACTAATTCCAACTCCTACATCTTGGAGCTATCAATGCCAGACCCCACCACCACCGGCTTTTATGGAAGACGCACCAAGAACAAGCAGTGCTGCTATTTCTGTTACCTCAGCAAAAGAAATGGCAACAACTAAAACAACGACCAATATTGCGAAATCGGTGTCAACGGCTCCTTCGCCAACTGCAAGGGCAACAAAAACCGCAAGCTTCGATAAACAACAAACGGTTCCGGCCATATGGACCGGTATGGATCACTACATCCAGATTAAGCGTAAGCTTAGTCCACAAAACACGGTTGGTAACAAACCAAAGGTCAACCGTATCATCCAGTCCCCCACCAGCGACAGCTACACGACAGCTACAAAAAATGTGTATTATAAATCAACAACTACACGGCAATAAAGCCAGATCATCCTTTGGTCCGCTCAGTACCACCTCTCTCCTTCCCTGATGCTCTACGAACTGACATGGAAAATCCACTCCAGCCGCACTTAGAAAACGTTCAAAAGGTGCCAGTCCAGCCGCAAAACAATTTGGAAACTATGATGTTTGCTATGCAACAAAGTATAATGGAGCTCAAACGCTGGTTTAGAACCAGAATATAGTGATTCAGTTACTTGTATCGCAACAGTCCAAATAATCAATTCACAACCTACGCATATCCATGTGAAATGCCAACGGCATTTCACGGCATAAACTTGAAATAACACAATTCCTGAATGTAAACCACATCGACGCCATGCTGCTGGTTGAAACGCACCTCACAAGCAGATATAACTTCCATATACGGGGTTATATCTTCTACCGCACAGATCATCCAGATGGTAAAGTCCACAGCGGCACCGGCATCTTAATTAGAGAACGCATCAAACACCATTTCCATCAAAGGTTTGCAACAAATTACTTGAAAGCCACGTCTATAAAAGTGCAGTTGCATCGCTTCTGTCTATTGCCCACCTCGCTTTAGAATCTCTGAAGGTCAATTCATGGATTTCTTCAACTTACTTGGGGACCGTTTCATAGCTGCTGGAGACTACAACGCTAAGCATACGCACTGGGGATCACGCCTCGTTACTCCCAAGGGGAGGGAACTTTATAATGCACTTATAAATTTATTTATTTATTTATTTATTTAGAAAATAGCAAATTTCTGCCATTATAAACCATATCCTTACCTCTGGCCGGGTAAGGAGTGTTTTTTAATGATATGCTCCGACTCACATCAGGTGGGCAAGGATAGGTGTCTTAAAATAATTTCACTGTTTAGATCCAAGGTTAATTCAACATGTAGTAAAGAATATAAATCAATATAGGCCGTACAAAAAACGCGGAAAGGGTCGTGCATTTCAAAATTCGATTTACACACATTTAGTGCAATCGGTCGAAAATAACGCGACGATCTTGAAGGGACCGAGAAACTCAACTGACTTAACAGATACGATGACGAAATGTGACCATTAATGAGTTTGTGAAGGAACATCACTCCGTGGGCGAACAAGAGAGACATAAAGGAGTTTAGTGGTATAGGGATCATTGAACTCCTTCGACCAACCCTTAACGAAGGCAAAAACCCCTTTGGCTTTACCAACAATGTTGCCAATATGGTCGGTGAAGTTTAAGTCAACTGGCGATCCAATTAATCAACAGAACAGGAAAGCCCAAAAGTGTAAGTTTTTTTATAAGTAAGAGATGATTCACAGAATCAAAGGCTTCGCTGAAGTCTGTAAAAATAACATCAGTTTGTATGTTGAAATAAAACGCGTTTCTAATGACAGAACAAAACTCAAGAAGGTTTGTGGAAGTAGAACGTTGTCTAATAAAGCCATCCTGCGAGGTGGACATTAATGAGCTACATTGGTGTTGAAGCTGAGCAGTAACTAGAAGTTCAAATAATTTTGGAATCGCACTAAGCTTTGCAATCCCTCTGTAGTTTTCGATGTTGGATTTACTACCCTTTTTGTGAAGGGGAATTATGAANTGTGTGTGTGTGATAATTCTTAGGCTAAGGTTAAATGTAAAGTTAAGTATGATAAGTATGAAAACTATAACATAGGGGAGTGACATCGTCACACAACATTCAGGAAAAAATGAAAACTGAAGAGACAACTGATACAGCTTGGACAGTGGACTACTTAGCGCACTAGCACAATTTCTCAAAACACAGCTGAGTACCAAATCTGGACCGGAAGAGATGAAGACAGGATGGAAAGATTTGAGATTTTCGTTTAGAATTGACAAACGCGTAAAATTGCTTAGGGTTCGCCTGGAACTCGTTTCTATACCGATTCAGGTAATTATTGTAGCACTCAGAATTATGTGTCAAAAAATTATAATGTGCTGTTAAGTATCTGGCACGGTCGACTTGCAACCCTGTTCTACTAAACTTTTTAAAAAGTCTAGACTTCACATTTTTCAAGTTGGAAAGTCGACGAGAAAACCAGGGAGGCTTATGCGAGACGTCAGAATGTGAAAACGATGGAACAAACATGTCAAAACCAGAGTATATAATGTCATAGAAACGGTCGACTAAGTTAACGGGATCGTCAGTAGGAGAGTCCAAAAAAGTCCAATCGACCGAAGAAAAATAAGTGTTCATGTCAGAGAAATTAGCTTTACGAAAACAGCGAAAAGTTGATGGCTCAGCTAAAGGACAAGACAGTAATGGAGTCGATACTTCTAGAATTATCTCAAGAGTGGGGTGATAAGCGTCTTCGGGGCTGGAGAGAGGGTCAATTCTAGAAACGTAGGCATTAGCAAACTCCGACGCAAAAATAAGGTCTAGGATTTTGTCACCACGGTTCCTTACATGATTTATTTGTCCCAATGATAGGTCAATAAGGCCGTGAACAAAATCATGGGGCGCAGTGGAAATAAGAACATTCGAGTCAGGGGAGGGCATCCAAGATATGGACGGAAGGTTGAAATCTCCCATAACAATAAGGTGATCGTTAGCACCAAGAGTAGAATGAATGTTCAGAATTAATGAGATATGTGTCAGACCGGGGTGGGATGTACGAGCATGAGACATACACAGAGTAGTCATGAACTTGAATGCGAACCGCAACAAACTCTAAATTGCTATCTGTGTCAGTAATCGGATCCAATACGGAAGCTAAGTCAGTCTTACCTGCGATAGGAACACCGCCGCCGCTTCGAAGTTGGCGATCACATCTATAGGCGACGTAGTTACTAGCAGATAATTCGCTATCAGAGACGGACGAGTTTAGCCAAGTTTCAGTAAAGGCAATAACATTGGCACCGAAGGAGGCACTACTAACGTGCAGTTTACTAAGTTTGCCTAATAAACTGCGAACATTCTGATAGTGAAGGAGAAATGAATCAATCAGTTTTTTTGAGCTCTAGTAGAAGGAGTCAAAGGCCCACGAGCCCGAGGATTACTTTTATGAATGAATTCGTGAACCATGGCATGTTCAGGCCAAACTGAAGTATCAAGAACCCTAGACAGTAAGGCTTCGGAAAGCCCAATTTTAAACGAAGATATTTCACGTCTTTGCTTAAAATTGAATTTTAAGACGGTAAATTCAGTGCTAGAAATATTCAATTTGTTGCTCAAATGGGTTTTAACGTCGTGTTCGGAAGCACCCGGATTGAGGCGGGAAACAAAGGCAAATTTTTTGGGGGCAACACCAGCTAGTGGTGCAACTCCAGAAATACATGAAGATTGGGGTCCAGTGCGGGTGACTGGCGGCTCAGAAATGATGACCGCCGGAGGTACCACTGTCGGAGGAACCGCCGCGTGAGCGATTACCACCGGAGGAGCCACTGGAGGAGCGTCTGAAGCCAACAGAGCGTCGTTAGAGGCAGCAGCATGAGACGTGGATGCCTGGTCGATGTTTACGAGCTGCAAAGCCGGGAGCACGTCGAAATCATCCGGACCAGATCTGGTGGCTGATACAACTTCTTCATCAGAGCCGTCGTCCACAGCAACGGCGTTATCCGTAGATTTGTTTCGAGGGGTGAACTGCATAAGAGGAGTGCTCACTGGGTCTGAAATAGGCAAAAAGCTATCAGAAAGGTTACTCCTTGGTTTGTTTACCGGGCCACTTAGCAGTTGTAAAGATTTGAAGTGATGTTTCGCCTTCTGGAAACTCCTTGACAATTCCTTGAAACCAGCCGCCAGCGACTGAAACTCCAGGTGAGTTTGCCTCATAAAAATCCTCATATCGGATTTGATATGTAGACAGCTCGGGCACGTCCAGTCCAATCCACTATGATCACGTATGCGATCAGCAATACGCCCGCCGTATTGCCCAAAACCGGCGCAACCGACATGAGCAATTTTTTCACATAGCCAACAGCTAACAAAGACCTGCTTAGCAATGAATTTGCGACTGTTGGGACAACTGTCACCACAGCAGGTAGCCATAATTTACGTAAATAATTAATAGAAAACAATCAAAACAAAAAACAAACAAAAAAAGGGCTCAAAAATAGGAGCTTTTATTTGTGCAGATCACTTGCGCCAAAAACAACACCAACGCGATGCAGAGATAAGCGGTAATCGCGATGCACAAGAAGAGAAAGGAAAAGCGAGATGATAAAAATGCAAAACCGAGATTAAAGTCACTGTCTTTATTTAAAATGATCCAGATGTTGTTAAATGATAAAGATCATGTAAACACTGATCACTTGCCAAAAATTTGGGCTTAAAAGAATAGTATTTTACTAAAAAAACTTTAAATGAAGGAAGAGCGATGTAAAGCGCATCGAACTCAGAAGCTTGCGAAAGCTTATGGAGAGGCTTTCGTTTAGTATTTGTTTGGCTCTTCCTCTACGTGGTGAGATATCCGGCCTAGCGAACGGTTCCAATGAAACGCAATCTGCTCGAGAGCAGCCTGCTGGGCGCCGGCTTCAGCATTATCCTTCAGTGCCGCATCCTCACCTTCGGCATTAATGCGTACATCGTGCGGCATGTGGGACGCGAGGTGCATGGTATCATAAACGATCGGCTGCTGCTCCTGGAGAGCACCCTGCTTTTCCTTTCCCGCGAGGCCATCAACCGGGCGGCGCTGAGTGCCAATGCCCAGCAGGGTGACCGCTGCACCTGGGTGCAGCTCATCAACCCGATGTGGCCCACGGTGCCGTGTTGTGCGCTCCGTGCCTCTACATCTGGCTGAGCTGGCTGTCGGCTGTGGATGCCGTCTACGCCTCCCAGTACGAGTTTGCTTGCTACGCGGTGGCCTTGTCCTGTATTTTGGAACTGTTCGCCGAGTCGGCGGTGTTTGTGGCGCAGGTCTTTTGGTTTGTGAATCTAAAGATCCTGCTGAACCGGCATATTCGGACCCGTTGGCTTCATCTTCGCCAACTGCATAAATATGCTGAGTCTGATCCTGTACAGCACCTACTATATCCGGCAGCAGTACCGGCCGCTGTCCCTCAACCCGTTGCTGGGCCTCTGGCCTCTCTTCCTGGCCGGTATGGTTTGCTATTGGTACCAAAGCTCTGG
>VNJR01001485.1:0-21484 GCA_008042585.1 Drosophila punjabiensis
GGAAAGTAATCTAATGAAAATTGAAGCGGTGGTGAACAAGGATGAACTTGACATAAACAAATCAGTCAGTAAAGATTCTAAGAACGAAGTGCGTGAACTTCTAACAAATTATATTCCGCGAGAATCACAGTCAACGAACATTGAAATAAAAATTATTCTAAAAGATAAAATCCCAATTTTTTCGCGTCCGCGTCGATTCGCTTTCGCTGAAACGCGTATTATTGAAGAACAAATTGAACAGTGGCTAGCAAATGGCATAATTGAAGATTCGGACTCCGAATTTACAAGTCCTGTTGTGCTCGCGAAGAAAAATGACGGTTCCCAACGACTCTGCGTAGATTTTAGGCGTATAAACAAGGTAATCATAAAAGACCATTTTCCATTGCCGCTAATTGATGACCAGCTCGATCGCCTGCAAGAAGCTATTATATTTAGCACCATTGATCTACATACACCATTGATATACATCCTTTGTTACACAAAATGGCCATTACCAATTTCGTAGAGTTCCTTTTGGTCTGTCCAATTCGCCTAGAGTGTTTCAGAGACACATAAATGCCATTTTCCGAGCTCTGACCCGAAGATGAGTCGCTCTTCCATATGTAGATGACATCATTATGCCGGCAAAGGACGAGCGTGAAGCTGTATTAAATCTCAAAAAAGTTATAGAAACCTGCAGCGAATATGGACTTGAGCTCAACATGAAGAAATGTCATTTCCTACAGAACCGTATTCAGTTTTTAGGGCATATTATTGAGAATAGGACCATTTCGCCGACGCCTCAAAAGATCGATGCTGTGCTAAATTTAAGATGCCCACCAACTTGAAGCAGCTTGAAAGCTTCTAAGGTTTGACAGGATACTTCAAAAAGTTCATTTACAATAATGCGCTAATTTCAAAACCCTTGACTGATCTTACTAAGAACGAAGCTAAGTTCATAATTGGTCCCAAAGAAGAGAACGCAGTCGAGACATTGAAGATGTATTTGACTTCGACTCCAGTTTTAGCTATTTACAATCCGAAATATGAAACTGAGGTAAACACTGACGCATCCATAGACGGGTTCGGAGCTGTGCTCCTACAAAAAGCACCAGATGACGGCCAATTTCACCCTATTTACTACATGAGCAGAAAAACCACAGACGCGCAGCGTAAATATTCTAGCTACGAGTTAGAGGTGCTTGCCATAATCGAAGCCATACCCAAGTTTAGAGTTTACCTCCTTGGGATTTTGTTCAAAATAGTTACCGATTGCGACGCGTTTACTAACTACACACCAGAGTGGCACGTTGGGTAATATTGCTGCAGGAGTACGACTATAAAGTAGAGCACCGTTCAGGCTCACGAATGAAGCACGTTGACGCTTTGTCTAGATACCCAATTATGACTATCGTAGATGACTTAATGCTGCTAGTTTTCGGCAAGCTCAATCCAAGGACGAACATTTGATCAATCATCGAGGACTCTAACGCTGCCTACAAGGACTATTTTTTGAAAGCTTGTGTCCTTTTCATATTAGTCAAAGACTTCGAGTTGATTGTCGTACCCAAGGACATGCAGAGGCAAATAATTAGTAGAGCCCACGACAGAGGACATTTTGCTGTGAAGAAAACGAAGGAGTTAATTTGTAAGGAATATTTCATTGACAGCATTGACGAAAAATCCAAAAGTATATCGACTGCTGCATTCCGTGCATTCTAAGCAACCGCAAACAAGGCAAACAGGAGGGCTTACTACATCCATTGCAAAAAGAAGACTATCCATTGCACACGTACCATATTGATTTTCTAGGCCCGTTAGAATCGACAAACAAAATTTACAAGCACATTCTCGCAGTTGTTGATGCTTTTACGAAGTTTTGCTGGCTTTACCGTACAAAGTCAACAACAGCCACTGAAGTCATAGCAAAATTAAGAGGACAAAGCAACGTTTTTGGAAACCCTGTTTGTATAATTTTAGACAGAGCATCAGCATTTACGTCTCAAGATTTCTTAGAATACTGCGAGGAAGAAAACATTAAGGTAGTCAAAACGACGACAGGTTTGCCACGTGTAAACGGACAGGTGGAAAGGATCAACGCAATTATCATACCAGTTCTTTCCAAGTTGAGTGTAGATGATCCAACTAAATGGTATAGACACGTAGATCGAGTTCAACAAGCCATTAACTCAACTTTCTCGAGAAGCATCAATACAACACCTTTTGAGCTTCTAATCGGTGTCCAAATGAGAAGCAAAGATGATCAGCAACTACATGACTTAATCAGCAAAAAATCCATAAGCATGTTCATCGACGATCGCAACGACCTCCGCCTTAAAGCTAAAACACAGATTTTGAAACTTCAAGCCGAAAATAAGAAGACGTATAACTTACGACGTAAACCTGCTCGAAAGTACGACGTTAGCGCCTTGGTAGCCATTAAACGAACACAGTTTGGCGGCGGACTCAAATTGAAACCAAAATATTTGGGCCCGTACGAAATTGTCAAAGTAAAGCACAATAATGCATATGATGTCCAAAAAATCGGAAACTCAGACGGCCCAAAGAATTCATCATCCTGTGCCGAATATCTTAAGCCATGGCCCATCCACGATGCAAACGACGAAGACGATGACAAAACATTCGAGGCGAATGTTTATTCAGAATGGCCGAATGTGGGAGTGACTTAACTTAAGAAGATAACGACCAAAAGAATTAAAGACGACAGCGAGTTAACGACCAAAACTCTGCAAAGACGACGAGAGTAACAACGATCGGCAGGGAGAGAGCCCTGTGCCGAGAGAGGACGACTTATGCAGTTGATGACGAGAGACGACTGAAGGAAGACATATAAAACCAACGACGTGACGACGATTGCTGAAAAGCTAAATTTCACTACTTAAACATATAATTACAAAATATTATATAAACTTAACTAAACTATTAACAATATCAAATAAATAAAAACCCCACATTTATATATTTACATTATAAATATTTTTAGTTTTTAGTTTTTATTTCCCTTCCTCCTAGTCTTCTTTGATTTTGGGAACTGAGAAAAAAAATGTAAATGCAGCTATCAAATTCTATAGTATTAAATGGCATAATTTTGTTTAAAATTCATATTTTGAGAATAGACAATGGGTATTAAATTGATCACTCTAGCCTTTTTTTTTAGATTTTATTTAGATCGTTTGCTCTACTTAAATACTTATTTTTTAAACATTTATTGTGCAATTTGTATATTTTGTAAAAAAATTCGCACTCATGATGACAACGATTATTATTATTATATACATAGGTCAATATTGTTAGATTCTACTTTGTTAATAACGTTAGCAGTGGAGTTCACTGCCTTAACGTCAACAACTCCCATTTTGGGTAGATATACTCCAAATATATAGGTATTGTAATTACTATTATTTTCTGTAGAGAATTTATTTATTTTATTGTTATTTATTCATTTAAAGGGCCTGAGGAAAAAAAAATTAGGAATTTAGGAATCCAAATTTGCATAATTAAATAAATGTAATAAAAATGTCTGCTGACATAATCGCATAGATTTTCTTTCGATACAATTGAAAATTGAAAAAAATTTTTGTTGTTGGTTTTCATATAACTGATTTACAATATTTTTGGCTCTAATAAACCAATATCAGTTATATGTTTTTAGTATAAAGCCTAACAGTGGTTAGTATTTTTTGAGCAGCGCTTTCGCGCATCGGCTCGGGTTAGAAGTTTAAAATTAAAGGCAACTTAGGCATTGGCATAAATGCAGCCCTTGTTGCGTTACTTTGCTCGTTGGCAAAGTATTTTGTCAAATTTTTTAATATTTCGCTCATGGACTTCCTTCTTCTGCGAGGTCGTTGCAATGTTCCTGTAGTCCTTTAGTTGTCGTCTTTGTTGTTTTTTCCACTTCTTTTCCGTTTGTGGATGGGTTTGCTGGACTCCTGTCGTGCCCTGTACTCAGCTATTGTGGGGGGGCGAGGTCCATCGTTGGGACACAACTCTAGGGCCTCTTGTAGGCTTGGAGCGTCCCTTTGCTCAACAGGAGCAAGTGATTCCCACGTTGGTGCAGAGGGCGGACTGCCTTCCGCACTCATATGCCTCCTGCGTTGGTGTAGCCGGTGGTTTGCCTGCCCCAATTTATGTTTCCCTCGTTGGTGTAGAAGGATTTGCCATGCCTTCCACACTTTGCTCTCTGCTGCTGTTCTCTTGATTTTGTCTGCCTCAGATAACCCTTTCCTTTGATAAGCGTTTTACTTGATCAGTTTTCTCTCAACGGTTTTCACATAATATTGTTTTTGCAAATCATCACTCGGTGTTGCTTGATCAGTTTTCTCTCAATGGTTTTCACATAATATTGGTTTTGCAATTCATCACTCGGTGTTGCTTGATCAGTTTTCTCTCAGTGGTTTTCACATAATCAGCACTCGATGTTACTTAACTTTTGCTTCCAATCACACTTTGTGTTTGTTTTTTTTTTTTTTTTTTTTTTTTTTTTTTAATTGTCCACATATTTTTTTTTTGTTTTGTTTTAGCTTTAAATATTTTAGTATTTTAATATTTTATGAACACTGTCACGGTCGCCATGTAATAACCGCTTTTTGTTTGGTGAATTAAATGAATAAAAACCACAACCAGAGACGTCGCTGCTCTGGTTCATTTCTCTGTGTTTCTTCGTTACAATTTTACTTATTCTAATCCTTCCATACAAAGGCTGCGCTGCTGCCGAGGGCAGTTGCAGAGCAGCCGATATATATATATTTTATATATAATTAAAGTAACAAAATGTAAGACAGGCAGAGCTATGCATGCACATATGTATATAAGCGGTCAGCGTGGGGACCATGCTGATTGGGCCCTAAACGATGAATGCAATGAATGCATATCATATTACGTTTGCACTTGAAAAGTGTGTGGGAACTTGGCACGCTGTCGCTAAGTGACACTGGCATAACAACAAAGTGTTGTGATTTCGGCTAACCAAGTGTTGCCGCTCAATGTTTATGCTGAGTGATAAGAATTCATATGTGGATGCACTACATGACATTGTGATTTTAAAAATCTCCCGCTTTGTCGGTGTTCGTGAAAACTAATTATCTCATTATATGACTTAGTAAACTTAAGATTATAGGTAAAAGTGTCACTTTCATAGTTCCACAACAACTCTAGGACCCGTTCTTACGTTAGTGTTTTTTGTTTTAGTAGATCTTTGAGCTGCATTTTGATTGTCAGAACCTTTTCGTTTCAGAACCTCTGCTGAATTTATCCATTTACACATTTTAAATCCACCTCTTTGATGTATAAATGATATGTCGTTTATAAGTTGCACGACACTGTCAATGTCATCTGCTCCGCCCAAGTAGTCATCCATATAGTGTTTTGTTATAATGTCCTGACATGCTTTTGGATACTTGTCTTTGAATTCAACCGCGTTGTGATTCCTAACTTGTTGTGCAATACTCGGAATGCATTTGGCTCCAAAAAATATGACTTGTCTTCTATCCAATCTCCATACAATTCGTTGAGCGTGTCTGCCTGTTTGAGGTACTTGAATTTGCAAAAACATTTTTTTGATATCTCCTACAAAGACTGTTTTATTTTCTCTGAAATTCTTGAGCACGGAAGATAATTGATTATTCAGGTGAGGTCCGGGTAGTAAGAAATCGTTTAAGTAATAATTTTGGCTTTTAGAAGCGGCATCGAAGACTATTCGTAATTTGTCTAGTTTGTTAATATTTTGTACACCGAAATGCGGAAGATAGTAGCTCAGTGGTGTTTTTATGTTTGCTTCCGTCTGATTTAATTTTTTTAAATATCCTTTCGAAATATACGACTGCATCGTTTTAGAATATTTTCGACCTTAGTCGGCATTTTTGTCAATCTTGCGTTCGCATGGTACAAGTCTGGAAAAAGCATTTTTATAGCTCTCAAGAGGCTGAATATAGTCTTTCTTCCAAAAAAGTCCGCATTGAAATCTGTCGCCCACTCGTTTTAAAGTTATATCAACAATATTGATACATCTTTTGTCGTCTACAGACATGGGAAGGTCTTTTTGAGTGGCGAGTTCGTTCTCGATTGACCAGTAGGATTTTACTAGATTATGTAGTTCATCAAAATCGTCATTTCTGGATAGTGATTGGTTACCTTGAATTTGTGAGTTGTCTCGGTTAAATGTCTTTCATGTTTTGTTAAACCATAAACCAACAACCACGTAAGAACAATCAGAATAATCCTTTGAAAATTTAAATCTGTCTGTCATTTCTTCTATGCTTAGTGTTTGCAGCTGTAAATTAAGATTGGAGATAGTTCTAACTCTTCTCATTATGTGTATATGTTTGAATACTATTTTTTAGTCCCATAAGAGTGACATGAACTATTTTCAACAAAACTTGGCTTGTGACTGTCTGATCACTATTTTCAGGCCTGCCTGTTTGTATGTTTGAAGATTTGTCCTAATGCAGAAGGCTTTATGACTGTAACTACAGTTGGGTCTGTTACATAGATAAACAGGAGATACACAGGTTATTTTTAGTAACGTGCTCCCAGCGCTTATCAACATCCAAATCATTAAATTTAAAACAAGTGAAAAGAAAGTGATCGTTCACTTTGCAAAAAAATTACAAAAGGCTTTCACTTGACTTTTGACTGCGACATCTCTGATACCCGAAACTGTTAGTGTGCTGTCTTTTGACTTGCTGACATTTTGTCCAAATCCTAAAGCTGTGGCAGCTTCAATGGTTTCACCTAACCACGCTTAAAAAATAATTATTTTTGGATCAGTTTTCAGATTTAACTTTTGATAATATTTGACGAAGGCAATACGTTGAGGCACGGGCAGTTTGTCTAATATCTCATCAAATATTGAGGAATTTCTTATTTGGTCAATATCTCCTAAATTGAGCAAAGTGTGAACAAGATTTGTGATTATGTCGTGTTTGTCGTCTTTAATAACCGGAAAGTGTTTGATTTTATCAAGAAAAAGTCTTACTACGTGGCATGGAGTGTCGACATTTTTCGGTGATATTAAGAGGCTACGAACACATTCTTTTGCACAACCTGATAATGCTTTTCTAAGTCTACTTAGATTATCATAATTACTGAAATAACAAGATTTTGTACTGTTTCTGAATTCGGCATGGAATAAGGGCGACTCTCTGATGGATCCCCAGAAAATAATAAAAGATCTTGCCTAAAAGTCTGCCTGGTCATGAATGTTTCAATATCATGTTGATTTTCCGATACAATATCGTTTTCAAACTTAAGTCTACGTTGAGCGGCAGTCACCCACTCACGCGTACGGTCATCTTTGTTGTCGTCCTCATCTGGCATCTTTTCGATGTCTCCTAATTGGCTACCTGCATTTGATTCCCATTGGGCCATATTCAACTGCTGCTCGAGTTTCAGTTGTTGTTGTTCAAGTACCAGACGTGCTCGCTCTTGCTGCTGTCGTGCCAGTTGATCTCGTATGTTTTGATGCTTCTTTGCGTACTCCAGCTGTATTTGTAGTCGTTGTACCTTGGATGAGGATTGGCTTCCTCCAGTGTAATGTCCTTATCCATTCGATGGGATCGCCGGTGTAGATGCAACCAGTGCTTTCTTGAGAGTTTCTACGATTGTCACCTCTGGAATCAAGGGACCAAATCTAGGTGTGTCGTGCAATTCACAATTATGTGGCATGTCTAAAGCCTTTTGCTGTTTTTTTTTGCTTGTGATTTCTTTTTCGATCCTGCTGGTGCCATGTTGTTGTCTGCGACTTGTTGTACCGTCACAGAGATCGTTGTGAAATCATTAATTGTGTCGTCGATTTGCAATTTCACAATATTACGTCATATTTTTGCATGCACAAGCAATCGTCGGCTGCGTCAGTTTGTATGTGATGTCTCCTGGGCTAATTGCAGGAACTATTTGCAATCCATTGCTGTTCTTTTGACATCGAATGACCATTTGTTGGGGAAATACCTGTTTATTATTAATTTTCTGTTAAAATCTGGTTCGAACGACCAAATTCATATTTTTTAATGCCCTGTGGCTTTCTGCCCTTATTGTAGTGTCACCGGAATAAATTTGAAAGATTTTTATTAGACTTTTTCACTTAGTTTTTATTGTTCAGAAAAATTGAGAGCACTTCTCTTTGTTCGACTTTCATACTCAGAACTCACTATGTCGTCTCTCGGTATATCGATACAAAAAAAAAGAACTTAACAGAACAAAGTTAATTCTCGCACTTCTGAGACGATAGAATGAATCGATCGATTTTTAAATACGTTGGGGTTTAAATTAACAAAGTTTTGGATCAACACTTATTTTGAGTCTAGTAAGGAGAATATTCAATAAATAAAAGCAAAGCAAAAAAAAAAAAAAAAAATTAAGCACAAGGATTTTTTTATTTTCGACTCTCCATGTGTGACATTTTCTTATTTCATTGATACTTGCGCACATTCTATCACAAAATCATCAGACCTTTATCAGAAGTTCCAGCGATTAGGATAGTATAATAATAATAATAATTTTTTTTTAAGAATTATGCTTGGGTAAACATAAAGAGAATTTAAATTTATCATTGTGGTGCACATGCATTCCCTAAGGTACACTAAAGATCGTTGAAATATATTAATTATAAAACTTAGCATTTCGGTGGTGCACTATTGCTGTCTGGTGATTTCTGACGAAAATTTTCTCTCAATCCAATCAATATGACATATGCAGACTAAAGAGGTATATAGATCGCCACATTCAGAAATATATGGAAAAGAGTCGATTTTAATTGGTGGGAATTGGTTGGATTACATTTTACGTATATTTAAAAGGAAAAATAAGAAAGGAAGCAAACTTCTCGCCGAAATGTGTATACCCTTGCAGGTTGCCATTGAATCAGTCATAACTTATCCGTATCTAATATAATATTAAATACTTTCTTGTTTTTACAGTAGTATGATTTTTATGAATTTAAAACTGAAATTCAACAATAAAAATAAATGCGCGCATCTATGGTCATATAATTGGCACAGAAAAATTCTATAGCTAAAAAGTAAATTTTTTTTATTAAATGCTAATAAAAAGGAACAAACAAATATGACATTTTGTAGCCCATTTAGTAAACTTATTAATACAGAAAACTGATTTGAATTTGAAACCAAAATTTTGGCAATATTAAAAAAATATATGGAGAAATGTGCAAAATTGGGTGATCACATAATTGACACACATTCATTTAGACGGTTATTATAGATAAACTTTACACATTTTCATGGGAAAAATTTTACACTGGATAAGTGTTAAGTACCGTAACCATTACTATGAATAATTTTTAGACATTTGAGGCTCTTACTCTTACTTAATTTCGGGATACGTCCTTTTAGGATGAAGTACAAGGCTTCTTCAGCCTCAGCCTCTCTGGCAAAGAGTCACTTGTAGATCGTTAAAATGGTTTTTGATTAGGTTCATGTCTGTTCTATATCCTAGCCAATTCATAGTTTCAAGTTTTTTCGTCTAAAACCGCTTCTTTAAGATCCTTGATGAATGATTCGGATCGTAATCCTTCATAAAGGTCCACATTACAGGGATGTTATCTACAGTATATTGGCCCATAATGTTCTTAAATATATCTGAATATTGAAATTGATCTTAACACCATTTACTCGATCTTTCCTGACTGTACAACACCTAGTAAATGCACCCCCATGCATTATTTTGCCTTCTTCATGCTTTACAGATTTTGTAGTGTATCTCGAAATGAGGGCCTGGCCTTTTTGACGACCCAAAAATGTTTTTCTGTTGGGTTCCATCCTATTTGTTTTGGTTTTATCACTTTAAACACATTTTTCCCAAAATAGAGCGTATTTGACCTTAAGGGCCTGGGCACAGCCCAACGCTTTTAAATATTTGCAATTGACAGGAGCTGTTTTCTTCTGTTCGTGCGTCTAATAGGGTCAAGCTTCAATTACTCTGCTTGCAACAAGTTTCCTTGATAGTTTGATGTCTGATTTATCGAAGATCTCAATTATAATTTCAAGAGCAGACCTGAAGGACCTGATTTGCTCTTTCGAACTATAGGCCTCTTTAAGCTCTTAGCCGTTTTTCGAGGCCTTTATTTTCGAATCTTCTGTTGCGTCAAATAAAAAATACATTTATTGACTAACGCATGTATTGCATTGTAGTGCATTGTATTAAATTTTTAAAAACAATCCATGGTTTTAGCTATTTAAGCTGGTTTTTTGCCCGGTTTCTTTAATTTACAAATAACACTACGTTCTTCCACAGTACAAGTTTTTTCGCAACCCATTCAAGCTTAAATGTAGTAAAAATATCATAAATTTTATTACAAATTGCATAAAATTGGCAAAGAGTGGCCAAAAATTAGTTCTTTACTTAAAAAAAATAAGATTTTAACAAAGTGTGCCAATTATGTGACCACCTAAAAACGTCGGGATTTGAACAAAGTCGAAAATTTAAGGAAAACCGAAAAATATAATGGGACAATTAATAGTACATTCTATAGTTTATAAGTCCAGTGTTCAGTTACAGTAAAAGTTTATCTTTTAAGTACATTGTTTTTGTGCCAATTATTTGACCATAGCTGTATGATGATATATGATATAGTCGCTCGATTTTCAAAATATTAAATCCAAGATATGTTTAAAAATATGAAATTGTAATTTTTTTCTAAAAGTTTTCGGATCGTTCTAATGGTAGCTATTTTATATAGTTAACCGATCCGGCTCGTTCCGACTTATATACGAATGAGAGCACATAGAAGACAATCTGCAAATTTTCATTTAGATAGCTTCAAAACTGAGGGACAAGTTTGCAATTAATCGGACAGACGGATGTACAAACGGACATGGCTAGATCGAATCGGCTGGTGATGCTGATTAAGAATATATATACTTTATATATTTTATATATATATATGACTAAATTTATAATACTCTGCAAGGGTATTAAAAATAGTATAACATGCATATTGAACAGTGTAGATATCAGTTTAAGGCACCATTTGTCTGCGTATTTTTCGCACGAACGTGCGTTTTTAAGTGAATCCTCTCAGATCACTTTAGGGTCTTCCACCATCCGTAGAACGGGTGGTGCATAAAGTTTAGTTGTTCCGAAATTTCTCATATTGTTCTTCATCTGTTGTGCATTTTGATGCACATCTGTTGGTGATAGTTTTTTGACGCAACTTTTTGGTTTCAACAGCCAAATATGTTGATAAACTATTCATTTAGCATTTGCCAAAATCCTAACTGTTTCAGACGAATGGAATGTGCGCAAATCAAAAAATGTTTAATGTGTTCTATAACGTTTTACGAATTGGGAAAAGTACTAATAAAGCTCGGTATAGAGACAGTAAAAGAATTTTGCAGCAGAAAAAATTTATTCTTTTGAAATGTGACCTTTCTTTCAGCAGATTCTTAGGCATTTTTGGACGGTCTTACTTTGCTGACCCGGCTCTATTTGAAACAAAAGGCACATCGACATATTATGCTTTGTTTTAGAGTAAGAAAAATGGCGGGCAACAAGTTTAAGGTATTTTGATGATTGGATTTGGGCTCAATTAAGGGGGTTGACCCATGTGACTGTTTACAAAAAAAAAAAAAAAAATATATATGGCTTTTCCATAAATCGCTTCTATAACGTATGGTATTAAAAGAACTCTTGGATATTTCATGCCGATAAAAAGTTTAGCACTTAGAAAGAATGCAGTCTACTCCTGCAGTAATGATTTCATTTGCGTTTTTTCTCAAAACCACGTCTTTCCAACAGGTCAACACGATTTCTCGAAAACGAATAGTTATTTACACTGCAAAATAGCAAAAAAAAAACTTAATTTTTCAAAATATCAAATTCAAGCAGAGACCGTAATCATTATAAGTTGTATTATAAAAATTAAATGGTTATGATTTTATTGACATTTTTTTCTTTTATTATCAAACGTAATGATTAGATTTGAGTAGAAAAAAAAAATTATAAATAAAAATGATTTTTGATCAAAAAAATGAACTTTAAATATAGTGATTATTCATGAGTTTTATTTTTTTTTTTGTTCAAAATAAAACTCAAAATTAAATCATGGGTTCCGTGTTAGACTTTTCACCAATATTATTTTGTATTCTTTTAGAGAGACCACCAAGCTACCCCCCAGTAAAAAATGTTTAATTTAATAATACGTTTTTGGGCTATTGGGCAATATTTTTTTATTGCATTTAATAAGACAGGTATACAGAATCCTACCGGACTAAAGCTTGCCAAAGACCAGCTTTAACAGCTTTATTTGAAGCTATTTCATTTGAAAGTAACCGTTAGTAATTTTCTTTTTAATTAAATATATAAGCTATGAATGCCCATATATATTTCAGGTTAGTGCAGTAGCGCAGAATATCGAAACCGAATTAACATCTTTCAAAGCTCGCAAACCTCAAACAGCTCCTCTCTATTAAACGACTTCTTACATTCAATTGAAGTAGCTTCAGAAGATAATCTGACGAGCAACCAGACCAAATGAAGAAGAGATACGCTGAAATTGAGGGTTACAGTCCTAACAAATTTCATTGACCTCAAATATCATGGAATATTGGGAGTCATGGAATATCTATCCTACATTATACCAGCTGGCCAAGGTAGTTTATTCGGTTCCTGCAACACAGGTCAGCGTGGAAAGAGCGCTTTCAGCTCTCAAAACTATGCTGGCAGACCAAAGGTGCAACATTTCGGACAATACATTGTCAAAACTACTTTTCGTAAAATTTAACGATAATTATTAAATGCAACACAAAATATTATAAAAACAAACTTTATAAATAATTATTTTTGCTATGTTTTAGTCCTGGAATTAAGCGCAAAAAGGGTGGTGCATCTTTTGAAAAAAGAATAAGGTTTCAACAATTTGTATTTGGTACAGTTTTCCATTTTTTGTTTGGCTTAGAAATGTGGCAAATGAAGCATTTGAAACTTTGACCGCGATTTTCTCAAAATTCCTACGTGATGGAAAATTTTTGTTTTCAAGTTAGCAATGTACAGAATATGATCTTGCAGAACGCAACTGGTGGTTAGCATCCGTAATTTTTGTTTGTATACCTGTCTTATTAAATGCAATACAAAATGTTTCCCAATAGCCCAAAAACGTATCATAAAATTAAACATTTTTTTTACTGGGGGGGTAGCTTGATGGTCCCTCTACAAGAATACAAAATAATACTGGTGAAAAGTCTAACACGGAACCCATGATTTACTTTTAAGTTTTATTTGGAACAAAAAAAATAAAACTCATAAATAATCATTATATTTGAAGTTCTTTTTTTTCAAAAATAATTTTTATTTATAATTTTTATTTTTTCTACTCAAATCTAATGAATATTTTTGATAATAAAAGAAAAAATCAAAAACTTGCTTAATTTTTATGTTTAAAAAATAAAAATAATGAATTTTTACGGTCCCTGAATTCAAGTGTCGCAAAATTTTTGGTTTTTCAATATTTTCAAAATATCCTAGTTCGCACGCTAACCGCATTCATCCAGATTATAATGGCATGTAATTTTGAAATTGGCTCACCCATTTTGAAAGAATCATGTTGACCATTAAAGTACTTTTTTTTAGTGTAGTAATTCAACAGCGCCTGTATCTTAAAATTTTGCAAATTTTTCAGCTTTAATAAAATATAATAAAAAATAAAAAAAAAACACTCCATAATATTATTCGGTACGCCGAAGTTTGTATACCCTTGCAGATTCCAATTGTATCAATTATAATCTATCCCTATCTAAGAGAAAATAAATTACTGTCATATTCATTTATTTTTTACAGTTTAAATTTTTTTTTACATTTTTAAAATATTTTACATCTAAAGTAAAATGTAATTTACATCCACATTTACCGATCGTTTGTATGGCAGCTATTTGACTTAGTCGTCCGATTCTGATAAAATTTACAACAAAATTCTGAAATAATATGAAATGATTGTATCTCAAATTTAAAGATAATATGTTAAAAACTGACAAAGTTAAGTTTTTCTATTAATTTCCCGATTGTTTCTATGGCAGCTATATGATATAGTAATCCAATTTGTATAAAATTAAACTTAAAAATCTAACAAAAACATTAAACCTAAAAATCTAAGGCTCATAACCCAGAGTTGATTAAGATATGTTGGAAAACAGTGAAGTTATAATTTTTTTTCTACAAGTTTACGGATCGTTTGTATGGCAGCGTTTACAAAAATATGGCTTTATCTTGCCTCTGACATGTGTAGTCCCAAACAAAAATATGGCTTTATCTTGCCTCTGACATGTGTAGTCCCAAAATGTTGTACGCTGCTTCTTGGGCTAATATTTCCGTAGCGTAAATAAACTTGCTCTCGAGATGCTGCAATTTTCTTTCAACTGAAATATTTCCATGACTTATTTTAGTCACTGCCTCTCGAAGCAGTTGCGACACCCCCCGGTTGGATTTGTTTATGTAGGTAATTATATAACTACAACAAGCGAAAGCATCTAAGATAAATTGTATATCCATGTTTGTCCTATGTAGGCCAAGGATATCCCTATAATATACATTAATCAACATATCCGAAAATTTAGGGCAGAGAAATATTTGAAGTTTTTTAAAGATTGAACGAATTGCGAACTTATACTCTTCAAAAGTTACTTCTAGTTGGGTGAGAAATACAAAATTATTAAAAGGACTGCTTTACCATCGTAACTCAATTTCAAAAGCTCTTTAATTTTGCCAAACATAGTTTTACAATGTTCAACATTGGCTTCGTTGTCTTCTAATGGAAACAAAACCGTTGTTTCAGGCATTGGAGGGTATGGTATTTGAAGTCTGCAGAATACCTGGCCCCGCAGTTCTCTTAAACACGAATAAGTGTGCTTATGCTGGACGTCTATTCTCTAATAATAATGTACAAGCGAATATTCGCCGTCGGAGCTTTTGAACAATTTCATTTATTGTCGATTCCTAAAGTCAAAGTATCAGGAGCATGGGTCACTAGGTCAGTTCTGATTATTCGCTCTTTTTGGGCGGTAGAAGGAGCTGACGCTTCGTCTTCAGAAATGTTTCTATTATCCAATAGACGGGATAGATATACCAAAAGTTCGTTTCATTTAGCTGTAGCAGCCGAAAAAGTTATAAAAAAAGTACGTAGCTTTCTTTTTCTCGGTTTCCCAATGAGCAGGGGCAGAGCTGAGACCTTTCAGAATGTGATATCCGTCGTCTTGCTGGTTGTCAACAAACGAATTATTCATCACATTGACAGCAGTTACCGCACCTGATTTGTTACGTAAGGCAATAGAGATAGAATTTTAAATCCCCTGCATTTCGTTGGATTTTGTACATGTAATGTATCTTAGGTACTACGTCACAACGGCGGTCGTAAAAGCAAATCTGCGACCTTGCTTTTTTCGCAAAGGTTGTTTTAGCTTTAAATACTTCACCGCAAAAATTTGTTGGGAATGAAAGTTCCTCTGCATCTTCGTCAAGCGTTAAATTAGTTGGAAGGCGTCCTCTGGGGGCCATAGCTTGTGTTGAAGTGCAGTTTCATTGTTTTCCAAAAGGGTTTTATGACCGCCTGGATTTAAATCTTCGTCTGGTCGGCTTAGTTGGGAATTGGGCAGTTGGCGTAAGAGCTGTTCCTCTCGGTCAGCTTTATCAGCTATAAACTTAATTTCTTTTCGATCTCCCTCTTGGGGAAGCCAACTACCATTAAAAGCTATATTGTGCTTTATGTAGAAACATTAACTACTGCACCTCTAATTCCGCATTGCCTTTCATAGCCTAGGGAGATAATTCGCATAAAGGGATTTCGTGGTGAAATTAGACGCTCTTCAAGGCAATTTTTAAGCCACTCAGGGATTTCTGGAAAATCAAAGCCATTCGAGAGGCAAAGGGATGGCATGCCGGATGGACTCGGAAGTTGTCTACTTAAATAAAATGAGTTATCCACATTCAAATGGGAAAACTTAGAAGATATAAAAATTTTTTTTTAAAGCACTTACTTGAGTTTGAAACCATGTGCCTCCACAGCAGACACAGCGCTCAGTTGGTCCATCCTTTATGTTTCGTAGATATTGTTCTCTTGCAGTGGCTCTGTTTCTATTGCGCAACAGCTCTTGTCGTCGTTCCTCCGGGTTAAATCTGGCAAGTGCATGCGCTGCGATTTTCTTGCGAGATCTCCAGGTTGCGTGTTCTGCTATATTACGCAACTGCTCTCGCAGGCGCAGCAGCATCACGAGTGCGTTCAGGACCTCGATTTTCTTCCAGCGATCTCTTGGTTGCGTAATCCGCATTATTTTGCAATTGTTCGCAAGCTTGAACTCTTTCACTACGCCTTCTCTGAGCGCGTGCTTCGGTGTTTCGGGCGCGAGCTTCGTCTGCAGTCTCAGAATTTTCTAAGCGGACAGAGGCATTACGCTCGGCGTTTCGGCTATAACTTGCGAAGCATTTCGAGCATATAGGGCACGGCTTCGCCTAAGCGCGGCTCGGCGCCTCTGTTCCTGCGGCATTTTCCGTTTTCACTGATTTAACAATACACAATAAAGAAACACTGCACTGTCGCGAAAATACTTATCCGTAAGGTTAATCATACGAGGCAATAAAAAGGCAATATAGGTTTTAAAAAAGCGTATGGTTAACCCTTTCTCTCGATTTTAGGCAGGAGGAGACTTTCGGACAGCCGAAAGTTAAACTTTGAATGTTTATATCTTTTACAAAATTAATCATACAACTGATTTTATTGGAGCTTCGGAATCTTTGCCAACTTTTCTGTCGGATAGGAATGAATAGGAATGCGACAATGACTTTTTTTTATTTTGGCAACGGTGTAGTTCTGTAGGCGCTATTGTGATTATGCGGCTGTTTGTGCGCAAGGTAGAACCATCTAAAATTTAAATTACTTAATGATTCTTAAACTTTTAGTTCTTCCTAGCATTGATTTCATACTAGTATATGAGAAAATTTAGATGTTGACGCTATCAATTTTAAAATATAGTAGTTACTGCCTGGTAATGAAAATCGAATGTCACTGTTGAAAGATGCTTCTTTCACAGTGTTGCAAACTTCTGGTCAAAAGAACACACCAAGAGTATAAAACCGAAAATATCGTAACTGAAAAATAAAATATTTTGAAATTGAATTATAAAATTTTGATCTTTTTGTTATATATATATGTTAGGGAATGGTTTTTATTACAATATATTTAAGCCTTTTTTTTTGTATTTCCAGAGGCTGAGTAATGATCACATCTGTTACTTTTTGTACCAAATATTGCGTGGACTGAAGTACATACACTCGGCAAACGTTTTACACCGGGACTTAAAACCAAGCAATCTCCTATTAAATAAAACGTGCGACTTAAAAGTATGTAAAGTTGTATTTTAATAAGATTAAATATCAAATAAGTTTTAAGTTTTTACCCTGTGACGGTTTGTCAGTATTCGGGTGGCTCAGGGATGGCTAAGATTCGTCGCAGATATGTGTCAGGTGTGGTTGCTGAAAGAGAATTCCGACACGGTGCCAAAGTATAACGCTGGAATAATGCCGTAAGAGTATCTTAATGTTTATTTACTTAATATTTACAAAATTCTGAATAATGACATGCCACGCCAGGTCTAGCCGCTCTGGAACACCGAGATTGGGGCCGGTTCCGTCCTTCTCGCCTGAGTCGTCGGTGTAAGCTGAGTTAGATAAAGAGTCCGTCAGGTCTTCTGACTAACTTTGGGCCTTTTAAGTCATCCACGAGAGCAAGAAAGATACCTAGTTCGGGAGCCTTTTGGTCGGCCAAGAGAGCGAGAGAGATACCTAGTTCGGGAACCTTTCGTTCGGCCACGAGAGAGATACCTAGCTCGGAAACTTTTCGGTATTCCGCGAGAGCGATACCTACCCACCCCTTGCTCAGTCCAGTGTGAATTCAATTCAAATAATTTTCCTATTCATTCTATATCCCTAATTCTACCTATTATTTATTTACTATTTATTATTTGTGCGCGTCACAACTCTTTGTAATTTCGAAATTTATTAAGAGCAAAGTTAGAGTTTCTTTCAATGATTAATCACACTTGGAATTGCAGAATACAAATAGGGCTTGCAATTTACAATTGAATATATATATGCCCTAGCAATTAAGACTTGTAACTATTGCAAAGAGCCTTTTCTTCAATATCAGGTTAACATTTGACTTTGAGGTACATTATTATACCCTGCAGCGTATTATAATCAGTCGATCTAGCCATGTCTTTGTCTGTTCATCTGTCCGTCTGTCTGTTTCAACGCTAACTAGTCCCTCAGTTTTGAAGCTATTTGAATGAAACTATGCAACTATATCATATAGCTGTCATAGGAACGATCGACAAATTTTTTGAAAAAAAAAAAAAATAACTTTGTCAGCTTTTAACATATGGTATGTTATTTTAGAATTTTCTTTTCAGTTTCACAAAAAACAGAAGACTATATCAAATAGCTGCCCATAGAAGTGATCGGTAAATGTGAAGGAAAATCAAACTTTACTTTATATGTAACAAATGTAAAATAATGTAATCTCTAATGTTATCTCTAATTTTCTTCTTATCTCGCCTAAGCCGTCGCGCTGTCTTATTCTAACTACATTTTAAGCTCATGCCAAAAGAAACATATATTTTTGAAGCCAATCTTTTGATCGGCAGTTGCAGCTCCGACTAGACTCAAGAACATAATAAACACGGCATATTTAATTCGACCTATTCATGCGTTAATTATTAATTTGCCAAAGGGTGGCACACTTGTTGTCTACTCCACAAACAATAGGGATAGATAATAATTGATCGAATCGCAATCTGCAAAGGTATATAAACTTCGGCGGGCCGAAGTTAGCTTCCATTTTTGTTTATAAAGTTTTTCATAAACAAAAATTAAGAATCGAGTTTGCACGAATATGCTTTCGAATATTTCAGAATTTGTTTTAAAATATGCCTTTCAAAAAAATCAAATAACGTTTTAGAGAAGTTTTAGATTTTTGGGCGTGTTAGACCTTTCCGTTCAACATATAAAATCTTTGAGCAAAATATGGGCATGATTTTATTTATGAATCTAGGTTAGGTTAGGTTAATCGGGCGGCCCTCGTGGGGCCAAGCATAGGCCAGTATGGTATGAATTGTTGCTGCGGGTTTCGAAGTCCTTGAGGATCGAGGTGGCTTTAGCGAAGGCAAGTAGTTCGCCTGGCTTTTTCTTGGAGGCATCTTCCAGTGACGCCAGAGACGGAGCCGGACATTTGCAAAAGAGATGCTCCAGGGTTTCGGTTGCCCCAAATTCATAACACTTCCGGCAGTTGGCGTTTTCGTGATGCCCAGCTTGACGGCATGCGTCGCGGTGAGGCAGTGACCTGTGAGGATTCCTACTAACAGTCTGCATTCTGTTCTTTCACTCGCCAGTCCGACGCCTTCCTTTGCAAGTTCGTCCGCGGTTTCGTTACCATCGATGCCCTGGTAACTAGGAACCCAGTAGATCCTCACTGACTTAGTCGTGATCAGGATATCTAGTGCCTCCCTTCTTGCCAATACACTTTTGGAACTGACCGTTGACGATTGCATGGATCTTATCGCCGCTTGACTATCTACGAACAAATTGACCGCCTCATATGGACGGTTTATGCACTGCGAAAGCTCTGCCGCTTTACCGATGGCGAATACTTCCGCCTGGAATATGCTGCATTGACTTGGTAGCTTATACGACAGCCTCATTTCAGGGTCTGTACAGTATATGCCCGCTCCAACTCCTCCTTCCATCTTGGAGCCGTCGGTGTAAATATTAAGGTGTTGAGCATGGTCCTGACCTGTTTTCCAGTCATTAGATCCCATGAATGTTGTTGTTTTTACATCTGGGCACGTTCTTGGTATCATGTAGTCGATGTACTGCTCATGTCTCGGCCAATTGAACTATGCCCAAATCCTTGTAGCGACATATTACCTGATACAACCAGGCGTTGTGCCGCCTATTAATTCCGATTATCGTCTCGAGTGCTTTTGTGGGGGTTGACCTCAGCGCCCCTGTTGTGCAGAGCAGTGCCTGCCGCTGGGTTCTCTCCATAAGCTTGTAGTAGGTCTTCTTCTCTATGGCTTGCCACCACACTACGACTCCATTAAGCAGTGTCGGACGCACCACCAATATGTAGACCCAGTGCATTAGAGCGGGCGAAAGGCCCCATGTGCTGCTAAGCATCTTCTTAGATGCGTATAGCGCTATGGTGGCCTTTTTCACCCTCTCCATTACATTGGGTTTCCATGCCAGCTTGCTGTCTAATACATTGCCGAGGTATCTGACCTGTGTTGTCGGGGTCAGTCGTGTTAATTTTTGGGTAATTTTTCGCGGTACCTTGTATCTCTTGGTAAAGAGAATGAGGTCCGTCTTGTCCGCGTTGATATTGAGCCCTACCTTGTCCGCCCACTCACATATCTCCCTTAGCGTTGATTCCATGATCGAGCTGAGGGTCGATGGACATACTCCCGTGTTAATTATGCCTATGTCATTCGCATAGGCTGTTATCTTTGGTGCTTTCCTGTCGAATCTCTTGATAAGGTCGTCTACCGCCAGATTCCATAGGAGAGGTGATAGGACTCCACCTTGCGGCGTGCCCCTGTGCGCTCCTCTCACCATGGAGGCGGTGCCCCAATCGGAGTGTACCCGTCTGCAGCTCAGAAGATTTCTTATCCACGAGATGATGGCGGGGGGCGTGTTGGTCGCTTCTAGGCGATCCATTATTGCGTTTGTGCTAACATTGTTAAATGCTCCGGATATGTCCACAAACACTCCGAGAGCATATTCCTTGTTGTGTAGGGCTCTCTCAATGGTGGCTACTAGTGAATATAGTGCCGTCTCTTCCGATTTACCCTTCGTGTAGGCGTGCTGGTTGGTCGACAGTAGTCTTCCCACATCGTTCCTGGTGTATAGTCGAATAGAGAGGTGAGGCTTATCGGTCTGTAATCCTTGGGACTCACATGGCTGCACTTTCCTGCTTTAGGCAGGAAGACAATCCGAGAGGTTCTCCATTGGATATAGCCCGTTCTTAGGCATGCTGTGTATATAGAGTGTAGCCATGGGGTGATCACTTCTTTGGTCACCTGTAACATGGCTGGGAATATTCCATCTAGTCCAGGTGCTTTTTTTCCCCGTAAAGGAGTCTATAGCCCAGTGGGTTCTTCTAGAGGATATCAGATCTATTGGAGATGCTCTTCTCCAGTTGTTAGGTCCTGATGCTTATTGGCATCGGGAACCTCAGTGCATTCTGTAAAGTGAGCTTGCATTAGTGCTGTTAGGGCCTCTTCGCTACCCTCAGTCCACTGTCCATTATCGCGTTTCAGCTGACTCTGTATGGTTGGCTGCTTCGATAGCAGCTTCCTGAGTCTAGCCGTTTCTGGGGCAGTCTCAATATTGGAGCAGAAGTTTCTCCAGGAGCTTCTCTGCGCCTTGCGTATTTCCTTCCTTCTTTCCTCATTGATAATCTCATCTTTCGCCGTCTTGGCGATTTTGAAGAATTCCT